>RPFO01000022.1:2645540-2728040 GCA_009746045.1 Mesostigma viride | reverse complement strand
CGTGACAGGCAGCTATGACGACCTCTAAAGCAAAACGGGGTTTGGAAAAGGAGCTTACCGGCTCCCAGCCCAACCCGCTCGCCATCGTTCTTGCCCAGCCGCCTGGGCTCGCCAACCCACCGCCAGCAGCCCCATCGCCCAGCGCCTCGCCTGAGCCCAAGAAACCCTGCCACGCTCGCAACTGGAGCAAGTTCCTCCCCGGCGACCGACGCTTCGGCTGGACCGTGTGGCAAGAATTGTCGCCGCAGGAATGCATTGAGGTTCTCCAGTTCCTCGAACAGGAGCGGAAGCTCTTCGTGCCCAAGGGGGGGCGGCTATCGACTACAATGGAGACATGTCCTGGCTCTATGCTTTGGACGAAGTACAACAACGCCTGATTATCTTGACCAGCCAATTCCAGAGCCACCTCTCCGACCTCACCTGCACGCTCCGCACCCCAGCCCCCGCACAGCCGGCAGCCCCATCGGCTTCCTCCCTCTGCAAGGATGACCTCCGCGCAGTGCTGGAGGAGCACGTGACCTGGCCGCTGGCCGAGCAGCTGACATCGCTGAACACCACGCTCAACAAGGTCGAGGCCCGGGTCTCCAACGTGGAAACCAAGGTCGTCCACAAGCTCCAACCCCAGTTCACGGCTCTACACACCGCGGAGCAGGCTTCGGAAAAGCATGCTACACTTGTCTCTCGCCTTAACCAGGTGGAGGGAAAGTGTGGCGTGCTCCTGAAGAAGCTTGAGGCCATCACCGCCCACACCGAGGCCCTGGCCACACAGGTCCCCAAGATAGCGGAGCAGACGGCCACCATTGCATCCCAGCCACCCCGGCAGGATGCTGGCGACCTCCCGCCGCTCTCCTACGCGGACCTGCTGCGGTCAGCGACCGCCTCCACCACCGACGCCATCGCCACAAAGCTCCAGGAGCTGGAGAACCACCGCCAGGCCCAGCAACGGGAGGTCACCGACCGCGCTCGCCGCGAGTGCCGAGTGGTGCTACGTCGCTTCCCCCAGAAGCCAGGTGAGACGTCAACCTCTCTTGCTGACGAGCTCAAGAACCAGCTTCTTACCCTCATGGGCCTGGTAGGTGAGGTAGCACTGAGCGGGTGCCACCGCCTTCCCCACTCACGGGACAAGGCGGCTCCCCCACCAGTCCTCCTCACCTTCCCCTCCCCTGAGGATAAGCAGCGGTTCCTCTCTCGTCGCAAGCGGTTGCACGACCTCACCTGGACGCTGGATGACGACCTCACCCCCGCTCAGCAACAGCAGCGACGCGACCTGTGGCCGGAATACCTCCGCCATAAGCAGGATCCCCAGAAGCCCAAGGTGTACTGGAGGGGCGGGGACCTGATGATCAACCACAAGATGTGGACGCCCCCAGCGGGCTAGAATAGCAATAGCCCTAGATTGTAACCCTTGGCGTCACTGCCGCTAAGGCAGCCATGCCTAGACTATTTGCCTAGCTGTGCCAACACACCTAGTCACGTGCCGCCAACGCACGGTCCACCACCAGCCATAGCCTAGTACAGCCATGCTACGCCCTGGCTATGTTTAGCCAAGCCATGCCTATAATGGGACCCCCCCATGGATGTTGCATTAAGAATTTAGCCATGCTATGCCATGCAGAGAGATGCTCTCTGTCGAGCAGCCATGTCCTAGCTCTTGTATAGCCATGCTGATCTTCCTCCCTCACAGGCATGCTCCCCCCCTTACCCGGGCATAGCGTGATAGACCATGAGGGTGCAGGTGCCCTGGTGCACCTAGAGCAAGGGTAGCTTACATTCCCACCCTTGCATGAAGTAGCCTAGGATGTATTAAAAGCCATATGCCCCTTCTCAGGGATATGCGCTACATTGACTCCCAACGGAGCGATGTTGATAATTAATTAATTAATTAATGGCATCTCAACAGAGAGCGACTCTCAGCATGGGCATAGCAGGGCTAAATTCTTAATCATTGGAACATCCATGGGGGGTCCCATTATAGGCATGGCTTGGCTAAATTCTGAAGGCATCATCCATGGGGGCCGTTATGGGCGCACATGCGCGTAGGCCACATGCCAGGCTAAGCCTGACTGATCTACACTACGTACTGGTATATATTCCCTAGACTGAGGTTGCTGGGGTGGCAGGAGGTGCCTCAGCCAGGGCTTATGGTCAACGTGGATGACCGCCCCCCTACAGTATACCGGCATCATTGGATACACCCACGTTGGTACAACAGCTTGTGTGTCCTAGCAAACGATGTTCCGCCGAGTAGTCGAGAGCCACATTGTGGGAGACGACAACAAGGTACGCAGCTGAGCATCATGGAAGGTTGCCGCATAAGGGACACCCGCGTTGGTACAACCGCTTGGTGTGTCCGAGCAGAGGAGGTGCCGCCAAGTCTCTAGCAGCAAATTGTGGGAGACGCGTTGGGTCGGATGCATAGCTGGCGCTGAGACGGAGGTCCGACTGGGCGGCGATGCGGCCGCCCGGAAACTCGTGGCCGATCGCAAGTAGGCGCCTGCGGGGGGGGGGGGGGGTGGGGGGCAAGGTCCGGGAGGGCTGGGCGTGTTGCTGTCGCATGGCGGAGTATGTCACAGGTAGGCGGGTGAAGGGGGATCACGTGGTGGACCGGGTGCATGCCGTTGACCAGTGGGGGAAGCCGTTGTCGAGGTGCAGTCTCACAGGGGTTCAGTGTGGCTGAGGTGTGGGCCGGGGGGTTTTCAGGGAAACTGAGGGGAGGGGAGTAGGGGTGGGCGTGAATGGCGTAAGGTAATGTTTGTGCGGGTGCGGGTGTAGTGTGTGTGTGTGTGTACGTGTGTGTGTGACTGTGTGTGTGTGTGTGTGTGTGTGTGTGTGTGTGAGGGGGGGGGGGGGGGGCGTTGGTGCTGCTTGGGTGTGCCAGCGGGGTGGTGTGGGGTTGGTCGCGCATGTGCCGGGGTGCGGAAGGGTCAGTAACAAGGGGGTGGTTTCTGGGGGATGGGGTTGGTCAGTGCCAGCTTGGTGGCCGGGGTAGGGTACTGGTGGGCAATGCACACTTGGTGAGTGCATGGGGGGGGGATGGGTTCGTTATGTATGGGGTGGCGGGTGGTGGTCGGGGCGGATGATGCCAATTAGTAGGGATGTGGGCTACTCGAGTGCAACTGGTGGTCACGGACATACGGGTAGTAGGGGCACATGCAGGTTGGGAAGGGGTGTGGGTGCTGGTTGGGAGTGGTCATCGGTGCATGGTGGGACGCAAGGCGGGACCGCAGGTCGTGTATACAGGGAGCAGAGAAAAGTAAGACAGTGTATAGGCTTGCGTCGCAAAATTGGAAATTGGGACCCTACCACATCCACCACTCACAGCATGCCGCAACCGGCTCACACGCATGGGCGGGGTAGTACACGCTTGCCTAGCTAGCCGGGATGTTAATTGTGTCCCACGCCGCAGCAGCACCAGAGATCCGGCCCTCGGCCACTATAGACTCTCTGCTGCTGACTGCGGCGTGGGACACAACAACAACAACAACAACAACAACAACAACAACAACAACAACAACAACAACAACAACAACAACAACAACAACAACAACAACAACAACAACAACAACAACAACAACAACAACAACAACAACAACAACAACAACAACAACAACAACAACAACAACAACAACAACAACAACAACAACAACAACAACAACAACAACAACAACAACAACAACAACAACAACAACAACAACAACAACAACAACAACAACAACAACAACAACAACAACACGCCTGGTACACTAACACCCGCCGGCCACGTGAGTTCATCTGAGCCGGTCGGCCGCCGATCGGTAGTTCTCGGGCGCCGGCATCGTCCAAGGATCAGCTCGGTTGCCAGCAGACATTCACGCCTTAAATTTTGCCAGCGTCGGTTCAATTGGAGGCGAGCAAGCAACGCTACCAGTTACTACTACATACTACATACTACCTTGTCGCCAGCGTGGGACAAGTGCACACTGCGCAGCCCCTGTCGGTACGCCGGCGCGGGAATAAACTCAACTCAACTCTGCACGCACCCTAGCGAAACCATTGAGCACCGGTTCCTTTTCTGTAATCTCCCAGGGGTTTGGAAGTGGCTCATTAACATCTGGGCCGCATGGACGGCATCACCACCCAATCTCCCAATTAGCGTGCGTACCATCATTTTCGGTATTGCTGGCACACCAGGGGCCGAGCTTTCAGATTCCCAAGCAGAATGGATATGGTTGCGCACTACTATGCTATACGCGATCTGGACCATACGCAACGAGACAGTCTTTAAGGTCCGCGAGGAGTATACCCGCGGCGGCGTAGTCCGGCGCTTTATATACCTATGGAATGCGGCTATGCGCCGATGCGCTGGCTGTTGGCTCAGGAACAACACAGGGTGTGGGACCCAGGGCCCAATAACGACAAGCCCAGCCCGCTCCAGCTTTTTCATGATCTACTGGGCCGTAACCAGGTATTCACCGTTATGCACCCTACGGCGACATTACTCAGGTCCACTGGCTTCCCTTGTCAAATAACGCGCCCTACTAGCCTTTCACCTGTCACCTCCACACGTGTGTGTGTGCCCACCTTCAATTAGGATTCGCTGATACTCATTTCCCCTAGCTCTCACCTCTTTGGTCCATAATTGGCTAATAATACATATACCCATTTCCCCGAAAAAAAAAAACTCAACTCAACTCAACACTGCACAGCCAAATAAAACAGAACCTACTGTACAGTAAACGATCGAGGATCGCAGCCACGAGGTTTCGCAGGGGTGCAAGATAGCGAAGGCGGCAGGCTGCCAGGCTGCCACGGTGCCACCCAGGCTTCGAGGACGCGCGGGTACAGGCATTCACACCTTAAGTTGGGTTCGAGGGTTTCTTGGGGTCAACCCAACTTAAGGCGTGAACCCAACTTAAGCCGTTAAGTTACCATAACTTGCGACGGCCCTAGCCCTGCTGAAGGACTTCAGGGTGTCTTTTGATAGCTCAGACTCGTCAAGGCCGATCGAGCTGCACTGTAAAGAATTCACCATCATGGTCGTATTTCGGGTTGTAACTTGGATGCAAGTCCTCAAACCGGCTGTGGGCAGGTGAAGCACCCCACCGTGCTAGCCAAAACTTCGTGTGCTGCAAAGGGCATGCGTGTTCTATGCGCGGTAATCGTGGCTATTTACCCTCTAGCCTCGTCTTCCCTAGCATCGACGCAAACAGTAACTGAATCCCGCCCGTGGCCACTGTCACCAGGACTGGTCTAATAACGGTGAACGGTTTGCACGTGAATGCCAACAACAACGTTGCTGATCCCGGCGAAATATGTCGCCTTGTCAGAGAGCGCAGCAACCCTTACGACAAGAAGGCCATAGCCGTTCAAAAGGCTGACCACAGCCATATTGGCTGGGTGGCCAAACGGCAGGCCGCTGCCTTTAGCCCGTTCATAGACAATGGCGATCATGAAAGTTGCAGAGGTTGTCGCTACACAGGACCATGAGGGCTATCGGTACCAAATGTTCAGATTTACTTTCATCATAAAAGAAGAAAAGGAGGCGCATGTGTGCCTTGCCGGTTTAAGTCGGGCACAAATTGAACTGCTGTAGTGGTAGAGCCGACAGGCATGGCGGTCTACGTACCCCTTCGGTTGTGCTCAACCAAAACATGTAATCCGTAGGGTATGCTCATTCGTTGCCCCTATAGTTCGTAATGCTTGCTTGTTAGAACTGGTCACCTGGCGAGCATGACGTATACAATGGGGGGTGAAGTGCTTTCATGCCCAAGCGTTTCACCACTACTTAATTGCTGTTTTGTATCAAGAGTGGTCTAACTCAAGTCTGACATTGAGATTTAAATTGTGCCATATGTCAAGCATTATAGACATGTGAGAATTGAAGCTGATCTGGCTTACCATTATTATAAATGCCTCTATTAATAAGCACGTGACTGCGTCTCTATATGTTATAATAAGTGAGACAAGTATCCCTGGACGCAGGGGGTTCCATGTGGTGTAAGGACAAGAGTCATCATCTAAGAGACCGCGATTCTTATACCCATGCATGTTATTCATTTGGAGAGGCTTTGCACCTCATATGTACAAGTTCTCGTTGATTATTTAAAAAACTAATGGTATTGGGCATATTGATTAATTAATTAATATATACACGTGACTGTGTGTTGGGCATATGACGCATGCATACACTAATATTTATCAAGGAGACAATTTATGTATATACTTTAGTGCACTTCACTGGCTTATATATGTCTATTTTGGTTTAACCCCAAGGGGACATACATGGCAATTGCCATGGTCTTAATGTCATCCGCTGCAACAAGTGCTTGTGACCAACAACCATGATTGAGTTCAGGCCACAACATGCTAAGTGACAACTTAGATGTCTCACGTTATATTACTATAACTGGATCATTGATATAATGTTTTTCTCACAATGCATAGTTGTCCTTGATATATAGTTGTCAGCTCACGGCTCACTCATATACATGCAAGCGGGGTTGCCTTATTGACGTATATTAATGCCGCGTTTGAACAGCAAGCCGTTTGCCCATGTATATAATACAATGATGACTGATTTCAGCGCCCAACTGACCAAGATCTGCAGTGAATTTTATAGATGCTTAGTGTGGGATGGCGCGGAAACCCTGTCGGACCACCGGCCGCGCGGGAAAAAACTCAAAACCCTCAAAAGTCGCGGCAATCAAAAATCAGTGCCACACCGCGCTAGAAGCCCCTTCACGCCTTAAGTTGGGTTTTTACCAGTACAGCCATCAGCCTTAAGTTGTGTTCGCCATGCAGCCAACTGCGACCCAACTTAAGGCGTGAACCCAACTTAAGCCAACCCAACTTAAGGCGTGAATGCCTGTACATGTATTTTGGGGCGCGTATCTTTGGTGAGGTATTTTCATGTAGGGTCTTTACATGTAGGGATAGCTTTCTCGACTGTTGACTGTGGTGAGTGCTGTCCGCAACAGTAATAAACAGGCTAATTACAGCTGTCGACAATAAAACTTGCCATTCCGAAGGCTGTGGCGTAACAATATGCCGATTGAATTTCCAAAACACAATCTCGTGCGGGTTCGCGTCGAGCATCTGAGGTGAATACGTAGAAGCACCTATAAAATGCTGCTTTTGTAACCGGCAAGATACCTCCCCTGCAGTTGATTTGCTCGCTGCGCATGCCTCGCCATCCTAACAGCGAGGGTATACGTAGCTGAGTTTGTGGTTTGAAAACCGCTTTTTGCATGAGTGGTTGCCGTGGGTGCTAATGGAATTCCTGTTTTAAAACTATCGACGGACTTTGACGGTGAGACATAATGCTGCAAATTAATGCAAGCATCGTTACATGAAGTAAAACAGGCGAACATAAGTGTACGCCGCGTATCTGCTGGAGTCGGGTTGTCCGGAAACCTTCCTGCCGCAGGTAGATTGCCGCACTAACTCGGATATCACCATGGCGGGGCTTCGTAATATGTGACGTTGTAGTTTGCGTGGTTCGTGATCATAATTGTTCTCATGTTACTCCCATTTGCATGGCAATAATCGCTTCATGGCTTCATTCATTCATTCTGTTTTGGAGCAAGGACAGCGACCATCGTGGCTATCCATTCTTGTAAGACGTTGCTCTTAAAGCTCGTGTATCGAACTAGAAAACACACTTTCCACAGACAGCAATGCAGCAAACTTCCTACCCATAATTGGCATTCTTGGAGTTACGGCAGCCTCCTCTGTCCTAGTCTCCTCCTAGAACTTGGGAAAGCAACCCCTTATGAACAGGGGTCGCCTTCGTGAAGCCTAGTCCCACCCTTGCTTTCGTTTCCCACATGCAGGCGTGTGTACAACGCCATACACATCAGTGCCCCGTTCCCTCGGGCAATTTGAGTATGACGGGCGACTGACCAGAATTTGAATGGGGTGCACTGTATGAAACGAATGTCATGTCTACACACATCACCTACCAAGGCATGGCAATGCACAGCAGCCTTTTATAACCATCCTTAATGTACCCGTTACATCTGATTGCCTTTATTTCATGTTGGTTACACTTCCTGGTTTTGGAACTGTCAAGGGCCACTCTACCCAGGGTCACCGACTACATCTATGTTGGGTTTCCTAATTGTGTGGAGCCCTGCATGTTGTGCATTTGCTTAGGCAATGCCATTCTCTAACAGCTCATCAGTTCAATTGTTTCTAACTCACCTTTGTTATCAGACAAGGTTTTAGCCAACCCATCAACAAAATTGTAATTCCCTGGTCCTACGTTTGCAAAGCGTAGTAACAGTCTTTTCGTCACATTTCGGTCGCAGCGCAATTCTTCTGAGATCATCCAAAGACGTTGCAGCTTGGGATGGACCTCACATTTGTATAGACACGGCGTGTCAACTCCCAAAGTATGAATACGATTAGCCAGGCACCTCACCAGCATGAACAAGCCAGCCACCGCATCACCAAGGAATAGCCAGGCACCTCACCAGCAAGACATGATCAAGCATCGCGTTGTCTTAGTGCCACCACAGCAACCGATCCGTGCCTCTTGCCATTCCCCACCAGGTCATGCCTCAGGTGATCCTCGCTTGTGGCGTTATCTCTTGAGGCTGATCCTCTCCTGTCGCTTCAGCCCGTGAGGCTGAACCTCTCTTGTGGCTTCATCATTCGGTCTCCAACGGTGCCTTGTTGGTGCACACAGGCACGACGCGGCCTCCTGTACGGCTGTTGGCATGATGGGACACTATCCATAGTCAGCCGGCCATGGGGGGAGGCATCAGCAAATCGGTGAGTGCTGCAAAAAACTAAGCATGAATGCCTCCCCGCAAGGATGGGCAGAGTCTTATGCGCACACATCAGCCAGCCATTATTGGCAGACTCTTTTGCGCGTACATCAGCCAGCGATGATTGGCAGAGTCTTATGCGCACAGCTCAGCTAATCGGTGCGTGCTCAGGGACAAACCGGTGCCTCTGACCATGGGTTCCCCATTCATTTTAATATGCAGTATTATTTTCACAATTATTTTACTCATCACATGTAGGAAGCCCTCATCGGCTCTGTCAGACGAGTGACGTGGCATGTCGGCTCCGGTGCCACCCTCGTCATGACTGTGCTCAGTGGCACCCTCGTCATGAGCATGCCCGATGTGTTAGTGGCTTGTTACCCCTAACACCTGGCTTGTTAATGCTAACACCTGCTTTGTTAATCCTAACAATTGGGTTAATCCTAACAACTGGCTTGTCAATCCTATCACCTCCCTTGTTAATCCTAACACCTGCTTTGGTAATCCTGACACCTGGCTTGTCAATCCTAGCACGTGGCTTGTTAATCCTAACAACTGCTTTGTTGATCCTGACCTACCTTCAGTCTTGTTAAGCCTAACACTTTGTGCGCGTCTCACGATTCGTGTCGCTGCCTGTCATTGGCTGCAGCGGCAGTACCATCGTGAGGAGGAAGAGAATCTGAAGCAAGTACGCAAGCTTCTCTCGAGCAAGGACGTTGACGTCAACAAACCCATCCAGGTACCATCAGAGAGGGCATGGGAAGTTCAATCTGTAATTCTGCTTGAGCAAGGACTTTGCTATCAACAAGCCCATTCAGGTACTAAATTATTTCAAAGGCGATGTGAACACACCATTCATAACTGTGTCTGCTGTGGCTGTCACAGCTTTTGGCCGCTCGTCCGGCTCATCCTGCCTTCAAGCTACAAAAATATTTGGTGCCGCGCTGTTAAGCTTCCCAAACGATCGGGATCGGGCCCCCAAATGAGCAGTGCTTTGTCCCATTTCGCCCCGGTGTGTTGGCACTGACCTGGATCAATGGGCATCAACCCACTATGGTTGCTTGTCGGCCGCGTCGCTGGCACCACAGGATGGCGACACCTGGCTGCACCTGGCGGCAGCGCGGGGCCACACCAAGCTCGTGCAGCTGCTGCTGGAGAACAACGCCAACCTGGAGGCAAAGGGCGGGGTGGGTGCACACAGCCTGGCGTGCGCTGCGTTTTATACATGTGCCCTTCCTCACATTCGAGTTTAGAGGACTGTCCTTCATCGTAGGACAGCCAACTTGGAGGCAAAGTGTGTGTTTGTGTGTGTGTGCATCACATTGGTGTGTATGCATGTGTGCGTCTATGTCATTCGTAACGTAACAAAGGACAGCCGCTTGGAGGCAAAGTCTGGGGTGGGTGCCCCGACCTTGTGTCCAAAGCTGTATGCAACTATGAGTACTTTTCTTTTTGTGTATGTATGTGTGTGCACATTTGCTTGACTGCGTGTGTGTGTTTGGGGGAGGGGGGGGGGGGGGAGAGAGAAGGGAGGAGGGAGGGGGTGCATGTGTGTGCATGCATGTGTTGCAGCGGTGTGGGCTATTGCGGCTGCGGGAGTAGCAAGGCCCTTGGCAATTGGGATGAAGCAAAGCCATGCACCCGCTCCTTGGTCCCATCGCACCGTTTACCACATCATGCCTTGACCTGTCTACCTTCTGTCGACGCGTCGTTGTAAGACTATGACCAGAGGATGGCACTTGCGACGAGCAGTGACAAAAATCTCACCGTGCTATTGCACAGGCAAGTTCGGCCCCATACACAACTGCTGTTCCCGCTCACATATAACCGTGTACACTGTGTGCGGCGATTTGATGCCAATCACGGGGGCAACACCACTGATGGTATCGCAGTGTCCTATATGCGGTGCCTATATGAAGAGTCTACAGTCATTCCCGCGTTAGGTTTATGATTCTTAAGGTTACGTTCCCGCGTTAAGTTACGACGCCGAAGTGTGGGCGGCGACGGTAACTTAAGCCTGGGTGCCATCATAACTTAACGTGGCATTGAGCCAAAGTGTAGTCGTCGGGCTACTTTTGGCTGCGGAGGATGCCGAAAATGGCCAAGTCCGGACGTCCGGACTCCAGAATAGGGGGCCCGCTATGATAATAGCTAATAAGTGAGACGACGTTGCAGTTGTGACGATACAGTTTGTATAGGAAGCAAAATAGGCCATGCTGAATGCTCCACTTAATTAGTGGCAATAGGGCGAGCTCATTAGGCCGAGCTCGGCAGGGTCGCAGGGAACAGGGAACCCGGATTCCGGGAGGCCGGAACACAGAACACAGAAGAAGAAGAGTCGCAGAACATAGCTAGTGCCAGGCTACAGCAGGATGACCTGCTCAGCCGGATCTGAACTGAGCTGAACTAGCAAAGTCGCAGCTGCGCAGCCTCGCTATCAGCCTATCACCCAAGCATCCCGCAGCGCCCAGCCTCGCCGCATCCAGAAATGGTACGAAATCCCGTACTTTGAGAGGCCTTGATGCTGCAGCTGAATCGGGCTTGACGAGAGCTGTCGAATGCCGTATAGAAGTCCGTCGGAGTAGGAGGGGGTGGGCTGCTCGCCTAATTCTACCGTTAAGTTACGTTCCCGCGTTAAGTTACGGCACCCAGAATTTGGCGGCGATCGCAACTTAACGCGGGAATGACTGTATATGAAGTGCCTATATGGTGTCACGGTGTCTTGTCTGTATGCCTTGGCCACTATGAAGTGCCTATATGGTATCGCGGTGTCTTGTCTGTATGCCATGGCCACTATGAAGTGCCTATATGGTATCACGGTGTCTTGTCTGTATGCCATGGCCACTATGAAGTGCCTATATGGTATCGCGGTGTCTTGTCTATATGCCATGGCCACTATGAAGTACCTATATGGTATCGCGGTGTCTTGTCTATATGCCATGGCCACTATGAAGTGCCTATATGGTATCGCGGTGTCTTGTCTGTATGCCATGGCCACATCCACCGTGCTATTATTGATGCTCGCGCAGGTCACGGGCAGCCCAGCGCTCCACCTGCAATGATGCCCTCGTACCTTGTCTCTGCCAACTAGTGTACTACGATATGATGGCCCTGTTATTCATGCCGTGATGATCGCTGGCGCAGGTCACGGGCAGCACGGCGCTCCACCACGCATGATGCCCTCGTACCTTGTCTCTGCCAACTAGTGTACTACGATATGATGGCCCTGTTATTCATGCCGCGATGATTGCTGGCGCAGGTCACGGGCAACACGGCGCTCCACCAGGCAGCTGCCGGAGGGTCTCTGGCCGCCGCCCACCAGCTCATCGTGAGCGGTGCGAACATGGAGGCCAGGAATGGGGTGGGTGCTGGCATCTGCACTGCCGCCATAATGCGTCGAGATAGTCATTGAGATAGCCACAGCGCATGGAAAGTACGTGTCTGTGCCATGGCTTCAGCTTCACCCTGAACGAAGCTTTATGAAAAGAATCAATCATCGGCATTTTGTTCAGCAAGGGTGTTGTGTTTAGTCCACCACGCTACGCCGGCCAGCATATTGATGTGGAGCGGGGATGAAGGAAATCTGTAGCTTGGTTGCTTTCTATGCTGATCCTCAATGAAAAGGTGCCAGAGGAATGCAACTATTCCTTTAGCTTTGAACGCAGTCTGCTGGAGATTGTGTGTGTGTGCGTGTGTGTGTGCTTAAGGGTATGTCCAGCCCTGGGCCTGCCTTTTTCCTGAAGACGATAGCATGATGCCGCAGGTCCTTCTTCTCTGCAGCGCAGTCTGTCCCCATCACAGCGGCTGCTCGAAGCAACACGTACGTTGTACTCACGTCATTTGTAGTCGGGGTTGTCATGTGGAGAGTCATGGGGCAGGATCAACATGTGCGTGTTGCATCGGGGCAATTGTCACATTATTAGCTGAATGCGATTTGACGTGCAAGCATGACCCTGTAGCCTGAGTGACTTCGAAAGCATGACTTTGTGATGATAAGGCATACTTTTGCATCATTATTATATTACAGTAGATTATTTGACGGAATGGTCGAGGTAAATCCTCTTCCAGGGCCACAAAGGGAGGTGCTTTGGGGTGCAGTGACTTGGCTCGCGGCATCAGCCCACAATGGGCCGAAGGATCGCTGACAACTTGGAACATGTCTGCTTAGTCAAGCACGAGGTGCATCCTTGCTGCGATGAATGCTGCCTACGTTACAGCCAACCTCACATCCTGCCAACGTCACAGCAGAGTACGAATCCCTGGGATAGACACCCTGCGCTGGGAATGAGGAATCCAAAGCCTCTGTGACGGCCCCACCCCTCGTTTCTGCCTGATGGCTGCATAAACAAGGCCTCACCATGGCTATCATTCATCAAATGAATGTATCAAATCTGTTTTTTTTTTCAAGTCTCATTTAATCATGTCTATTTCAAGTCTCATTTAATCTATCTAATTTTTCAAGTCTCATTTAATCTAATCTAATTTTTCAAGTCTCATTTAATCATGTCTATTTCAATCTCATTTACGATTCTGTCCCCCGCAGAACCAGGAGACGCCGATGCACATCGCCGCCGGGAAGGGGCACATCAAGGTGGTCATGCTGCTGGGAGCGAACCGAGCCAACCCAGGAAAGAACGACAAGGTGCGTGCGTGCGTAAGTGCGAGGGTGTGGGAAGGTACCTGGTGCCTGCTAAAAAGTTGGAAGGTTCATGGCATGCGCGAGTATAGGGAAGGGGGAGGAGGATGGTGTGGGGGATGGGGGGTAGGGGTTGGGGGTTGGGGGGTCAGGGGGCATGCGCAAGTACAGGTGGGGGGAGGTGTGTGGCGCGTCATCATAAGGGCTGCATGGCGGTTGCTACTTGATGGGTAGCATGGCTGCAAATCGGGGAATGACAGCAAAGGCCGGGGAAATGGCAGGGAGGCCAGTAGAAATAGTGTCTCCTCGGATGTCTATCGAGCATTTGCCGGGACAGTTTTAGTATGTTGACGCAACGTATGTCTACTTGGAGACTGAAACGTCTAGTCCTCTGGCCCAACGTTTCCGCTAGTTTGGTTGGCTTCTCGGTGGGCTTGCGTCTGTCACTTTGCCAACACAACTTCTCATAGGCACGCGACACGCACAGCACACCCGCAGATCTCATGCATTTGCGCCGCAAAACCATGGCCCGCGACTCATTTTGAGATGCTGATCAGCATCAGTTTGAGATGCTGGCCCATCCCTTCTCCCCCCCTCCATTTCGGCGCTCCCTTTTCGCCCACCCACCATGCAGTCAGGGCGGACGCCGTTGGCCGTCGCGGCTAGCGAGGGCCACGCGGAGGTGGTCAAGTACCTGCTCTCGCAGAAGGCGGATCCCAACACAACTGACGCGGTGAGGGCTCCCAGGGATGCCTGCTGGGGGTGGGACCATGTCGCTCACCGGGTGGGAGGGGTTGCAAAGTCCATCTGTCTGAGAAGTTCAATGCTTAAGCAGTGTCTACACATTTGCTAATGCGTGCATACGCTGACGAGCTCGTCTGGTTTAACGAATGTATCCGTTTATTGCGTGCATTGTTGAACATTTCCAGCTGTCACGGAGTCAGCTGTTACGTTCTTTTGTACGCCAAATTTCTTTGTCGTAAACCAATTTTATGCTGTTGGAAAGCCTATTGGTTGCCTCATCCGGGCATGATGGTGAGGGCGCAGGTGTTTCGATACCAAACTCATTTCTTGGAATGCGCATCACGGCTGCATTCCTCCCATTGGTCTACCAGGATGGCATGACGCCGCTGACCGTGGCCGAGGGCAAGGGCCACCGTGAAGTCGTCCAAGTCCTCACCGACCACGCAAAGAGGCACATGGGGGATCCTCAAGCGCTGGTACGATATGCCTCCATGGTCCTTCTTGCCCGCTGCCCTCTCTGTCACGCCCTTGTCACGCCCTTGTCACACTGTCGTCATGCCTTTGTCACTCCCTTGCCGCGCCGTTGTCACGCCCTTATCACGCCATTGCCACGCCCATATCACGCCCTTATCGCGATATGGGCGTGGCAATGGCGTGACACGCCCTTATCACGCCATTGCCACGCCCATATCACGCCCTTATCGCGCCCTTGTCACGCCCTTGTCATGCCCTTGTCATGCCCCCTGTCACGACCTTCTTAGTTCGGCCTCGTAATACTTCTCATCCATATGCAACAGGGAAAGCATTCACGCGATTGTCCACACTTTGCGTGAGGAACTTGGCTTGCCTATGGCCCCTCACCCCGCCATGCCACGGAACATCATTAGTGGAACACCACATCACTGAGAGGGAGATGAGCTAGCCATTACACAAGGGAGAGGATGCTGCTCTGAAGTTCTGTGTAGTTCCCCCCCTGTTGCTGCCACCCAGTGCTTCTAGTAAGGGTTTTTGTCCGCGTCAGCCTGGCTGACTTGCCGCCGTTGGCGGCGCGTCAAACGGCTGACTTGCCGCCGTTGGCGGCGCGTCAGCCTGGGGGCTCACCAGCATTGCCGGACTGAGCCGATGCTGCTGCTGCACAGCTGGCTGCGTTGCTATCATTCCCCCTTTTCCTCTTGCTGCGGTTCAGCGCGTCGGCTGCCTGGCCTACGCCAACAATGGCACGCGGACCAGGCGCAGGCGCTTTGGCCGTGTCGGCGGCCTGTTTCGGCATGAAAAAAGCTGCGATCCCCCCAGATTTAATTTTTCCCAGTATTCCATCCGGCGCCATCCCTTCACCCAAAAACTTCCAACCCCCAGGTCGCTAACTTTGCTAGTTGACTATCGGACTAAACCATTCACGTTGTTAAATGTTTATACAATATTACTGACCCGGCCCGAAATTTCCCTACGCATCTAGTAATGGAAGAATTCTTTCTTATGCAAACAAATCTACAGCGTTAATAAACACACCTGGAATTTGATTCAAAGCAATATGTAAATCAGGCAACCTCGCAACGCTTCATCAATCAGCTCATCAATCATATTCCTAAAACCTTTGCCATCATCGAGACATCGACCAGTGCCAGTCGTCCTGGGTTACAATTTTACATTCGTCTAGAACTCTCGTCACTCTCGCCGCCAAGCAGGCTAAGGGCCGGCGGGTCTGGCATGGGCATGATAACGGCCTAGAATCTTGAAGCGTATCAACGAACAGACCTGAACTGGTGAACTTGAATTCGTAGATATCCAGTACGAAGTTAGAACGTCAGTGGACTTCAGTACATTAGTAGGTACCCACTATATATTGACCCTGCCTGACGCATAGACTCGGTGCCCATAAGTACTGACGTCAGTGACCTGCTGCTTGAATTTACGCGTCAGACGACTGACGTGCAGACAAAATTTATGCGTCAGTCGACTGACGCAGAGCCAAAATTTAC
Organism: Mesostigma viride; assembly: GCA_009746045.1. Taxonomy (NCBI): domain Eukaryota; kingdom Viridiplantae; phylum Streptophyta; class Mesostigmatophyceae; order Mesostigmatales; family Mesostigmataceae; genus Mesostigma; species Mesostigma viride. The sequence goes on along the minus strand of RPFO01000022.1, from coordinate 2,711,931 downwards.
GCGTCAGCTGTCTGACGTGCGGACGAAAAAGTCGGACGCGTCAGCGGCTGACGTATACGTCCCGTTACTAGAAGTACTGCTGCCACCTGTGGTCTTCGGTGCTCTGCTTGCGCGAAGTGGCCCTTGACGACACACAACGGGCTCCGCTTTCTGGCGGTGGTAATGGCGGTGCTGACTTTTCTCCTCCTTTTTCTTCTTTTTCTTCTTCTGCCTGCTGCTCATTGCTGCTTCTCTTGTTGCTTCTTTTTTCTGCTTTTGCTGTCGCTGCTAATGCTGATGCTGGTGGCGCAGGCCAACCCCTTGAGCACATACGAAGATGAGTATATTGCGCTGGTGGAGGAGATGCTGGCGGTTTGGGACTCCAACGGCACCAAAGCCATGAAGGTAGGCAGCCTTTTTATAGTTTAAGACAGCAATGGCACCAAGGCCTTGCAGGCAGGCCGCGTCTTATAAAGTTGGGGACCCCAACGGCATCAAGGCAATGAAGGGAGCCATTCATCCACACAGGTGTGTCACAATGCTGCCTTCACAGCTACGTCCTTCACAGTTACTGATGGTTTCACCGCAACAATGAGACAACCAGCACAGGCTTGACATCACTATAGTATAGTGACCATGGTATCCATGATAGAGTTGTACCGAATACCATTTTTGGCTCCCGTATCGAATATTCGGTCCTCTGGGTCCACCGCATCGAATCCGAATGTATTCGATTGCTACGAGTGGTTCCCGTACTCGGTTCCGAATATATCCGGTACTCTGATGCCCGTATCGAATACCAAATAAATCCTGCACTTACCGAATACCGAAGGGAACATGTCTAGTAGAAACTAGTAGCCGTAGTAGCCCATCTGGACTGCGGAGCGACCCAGGCGCTGTCGCGCCACGCCGGCAGCCAGCCACTGGCTTGGAACAGCTTGGAAGTCTGGCACTCCTGGGTGCTGGCGCAGCGTGGGAATACACAGACTGACTGACTGACACCAGTCAGTCAGTCCGTTCGTCCGTCAATCAGTCAGTCAGTTCATTCCCAAACCGCTTATCCGACAGAGTTATATTTAGTGGAGCCATGGGCGGGTCCGGCCTTACATAAGTACTTGCATACTAGGGTACTTACTGACTGACACCAGCCAGGCTAGGTAGTATTGGATTCAGATGATCCGAATATATTCGTTGAATAGTTGGTCCTTCCGTATTTGAATCGAATATATTCGGTTCGTGACCGCTATTGCCGTATTCGAATTCGAATAGATTCGGTTTGGCGATGTGTCCGCCGTATCCGAATGAATTCGGTATTTGATTGGGTTCTCGAGTGATATTCGGTATTCGGTTCAGTATTCGGTACAGCCCTAATCCATGAGACAACCAGCACAAGCTTGGCATCGCGAGGACCCTTGCCACAACACATCACTACAGTATAGTGACCATTTCATCAACCGGAAAACCAGCGCAGGCTGGGCATCGCGAGGACCCGTGCCACAACACATCACTACAGTATAGTGACCATGTCATCAACCGGACAACCAGCGCAGGCTGGGCATCGCGAGGACCCGTGCCACAACACATTACTACAGTATAGTGACCATGTCATCAACCAGACAACCAGCACAGGCTTGGCATCGCGACGATCCGTGCCGTGAGCATCCCGTCTCACCGGCCTCCACACAGCCGCGTAGGCTACAAGCTCGATCCCGCGTCGTCGTCGTGACGTTCGTGCAAGAATGCTACTCGGTCGCAGGTCCCCAGTGAGCCTGCAAGGTTCCGGCATTACGAACGCTAGTGACGCATGACGGTGTCCTACATTTCATGAGGCAAACCCTTAGAGTGACCGCTACAAGGACCATAGCCATCATACTAGGCTTAGCGAGGGCGACCCCTCCATCAAGGGGCCGCTTTGCCCAGCTCTAGTCATGACTCACGGTCTCATGGGCACCTGGGGGCGCCAACTGGTGCCCGACCCAAGGGCCTTGCTGAAACATCTCTGATGCAGGAATCATGCCTCCTGTAGTTTTTACAGTGGCAGGTGAATAATCTTTAAATAGTAATTATCTTCGATCATGCATCAATGTATGAATCATGGGGGTTGGAAGTTCCTTTATTGGCACCTGCCATGGCAGCCATGCCTAGAATGTTTGCCTAGCCGTGCCGCCATACCTAGCTAGCCACGTGCACCGCTAACGCACGGTACACAACCAGCCATAGCCTTAGCTTAGCCCTTGTACAGCCATGCTATGTCCTGGCTATGATCAGCTTACTTGCCCACGCTCCTTGTTATGATATGCTCACACGGGTCTTATTGCACCCAGAGAACTTGCCGGATCGTCTATCGTGTCCAATTGCTGCTGTGGCATGCCTCTGGCATGAAGGAGAAAGGGGGTCTCTGCCCTTTCTTCCTGTTGTGCACATGCAAGGATCAAAAGCACTCCGGTGCTCCGTGACTCCCCAACGGGAGCACGAGTATAATTAATTAACTAATTATTGGCACCCACGTGATGCAGTCACGTGCTTATGAATTATTCAGTTAATGAACATCCGTCCCATTGAAGAGACTCTGCATTTCCTGTTCTTCCCCACGCGGGTCCCCTCTTGTGTCCCCGGTACTGGCAGGTCCGCGGCCCGCTGGCGCTCCAGGAGGGCGACACCTGGCTGCACCTGGCGGTGTCCAGGGGCCACCTGAAGCTGGCCAAGTTCCTCATTGACCGCAAGGCCAACGTGAACGCCCGTGACAAGGCGAGTGCCACGTGTCGATTCATTAAACAGCACGTGACAGAGCACGTGACAGAGTGCCATGTCATAGTTAATGACTAGCACGTGACTGAGTGCCACATGCTGGCTGAATGCTTGGAGCTGCATGCATCCCTCAGGGCCGGCCCCTGACCGTCTTGTCTTGTTGCTCTATGTCTCCACAAGGCAATGACTTCTTAGTTGCTTGTAGTACCACTCCTTGCTATATTACGGTACCACTTCTTGGTAGCTTATAGTACCACTCCTTGCATCTTATATTACCACTCCTTACTATCTTGTAGCACCACTTCTTACTTTCGTATAGTACCACTCCTTACATCTTATAGTACCACTCCTTACTATATTTTATCGACACCTCGTGGTCAGGACCTTATCGCCAGACTGGCAGATGGGGGGAAGCTACAGAGAAACCAAGTTCTGAGGTGTTGGATATGGATATAGACGCTCTCTCCATGCAGTGGTTTGAGGGTCATGTCAGAACAAAACAAGAGGGTGTGGGGTATTCGACATTGGCATGGTATTATATGATGTGGTTATGGCATTATATGACATGGTTATGGTGCTATCGGACATGGTTATTATGTTATATGACATGGTTATGGTGTTATATACATGTGTGTGTAGTATTTATGTATTATACATGACATGGTTATGGTATTATATGACAAGGTTATGGCATTGTATGACATGGTCATGGTGTGCTGCCCTTACGACGGCATCCTGCTCACACTACCCATGGAAAGCTGTTTGAACCAACGTTTCCACCCCAGCAAGCTCACTAGGTGCCGTCTTCTTGCGCCCTATGTCAACCAATTACCCCCCTTCTTCTTGCGCCCTTTTTCAACCAATTACCCCCCTTCTTCTTGCGCCCTGTGTCAACCAATTACCCCCCTTCTTCTTGCACCCTTTTTCAACCAATTACCCCCCTTCTTCTTGCGCCCTGTGTCAACCAATTACCCCCCTTCTTCTTGCACCCTTTTTCAACCAATTACCCCCCTTCTTCTTGCACCCTTTTTCAACCAATTACCCCCCTTCTTCTTGCGCCCTTCGTCACCCAATTACCCCCCTTCTTCTTGCACCCTTTTTCAACCAATTACCCCCCTTCTTCTTGCGCCCTAAGCCACCCAATTACCCCCCTTCTTCTTGCGCCCTTTTTCACCCAATTACCCCCCTTCTTCTTGCGCCCTAAGCCACCCAATTACCCCCCTTCTTCTTGCGCCCTATGTCAACCAATTACCCCCCTTCCTCTTGCACCCTTGTCAGCCAAGAACCCCTCTTTGTCATCCAATGGACCCCCAGACCTACTAGTAGCACCTTTGTATTTTGCATAGAAGCCAATTCAAGGTCCCCCCTGCTGATTGGTTTGTACTGATGGCCTGGTTCAATTTTATACATCCATGGGACCTCGTGTCTGTTCTCGTCTCATGTCGTATGCATCCAACTGCATCCCGTGTCTGTTCTAGTCACACGTCAGGTCGTCTAGGGAAGTGTCTAACACTAGCCACGATGTGCGACCTTGCGCTGTCTACTATACTCCAATCATGGCCCCCTCCCAATCATGGCGCCCCCTCCCCCAGAGGAACAGCATTCCCTTACACCTGGCGTCGTCCCGCGGGTATGGCGCCCTGGTCGAGCTCCTGGTGACGGCGGGCGCCATGGTTGACGCCAAGAACGCGGTAAATGCTGGCATCTGGCAGTAGGGGAAAGGAATCCAGATCTCGCATGCATGGCTCATAGGTGGCCGTCCAAGTGACTTTATTAAATTTGAAGTATAACATAAAAAAGCGCAGTAGAAAACATGCATAGAAAGGAAGAAGAGAAGTGAGTGAGTATCTGTAGCATGGTGGCAGCCAGGATGACTTGTGAGATCCGTACCAAACCATCATTTATAGCATAAGAGTCTCCATACCAAACTTGTCTACATCCTGACATGCTCAGGCAGCTCCGCGGCGATGGTACTACGGCAACCTTCATTCTTGCGGTCTGGGTGGGGTACTGCCATTTGCTGGCATGGCCATCCACGCCGCGTCTCATCATATAAATGGCAGTGCAGACGATCCTCATGCGCCACTTAAAGTATTTCGCGCGCTGCTCTGGCTACTGCTATTTTGGCCCTGTTCCCTCCCTCGTCGTGCATGGCTGATGCGGTGGCCTCTTCTGCGTGGTGGGAGGCAGCATGCTTATTCACAGCATGGGGCACGAACCGCTACTGCACTGTCGAGGGCAGCGCGAAGAGCCTGGCTCTCTTGTCGAGAAAGTTGCACACTGCCACGGTCCCCTCTCGTAGCCCCGTTTGGCAGATGCTCGGAGATGTCTCAGGAATTTCCATCACTGTAGTCATTTGAGTGCTAATCCTCAAGTACGTGACTATCCACTTTTATATGCGGGCCGGTGGGCTCCGACGTGACGGACCGCAGGATAAAACCCACCGCGCCTTGCAGTTATGTACGCATGTCCTGTCAAGGTCACAATCAGGTCTCCTTGGTCCACACGTCACTCAGCAGTGACATGCCATCCTGACAGACCATGATGCCTGTATCACATCGTATTGTATACTACTAGGGGCATACTGGGGCTCAAAATCATATACTGGTACTGCTTTATGCTCTGGTTATGTCAGTGATACCAACATTTATGTCAGTGATACCAACATTTTTGTCAGTGGTACCAAAGAGGTTGCCTTTCAAGGCCATAGACTGGGGCACTTGAAATCGTTGAGAGTCGTCAGCATTATATTTCAGGGATTGTTCCTGATCTCTTCCGGGCGACCAAGTGCGCCAAGTACGCGAATAACAAGCCCTATGTGCTGCCTCTGTGTTGCCCCAATCGATCCCTGTGCCGCGGTGCCATGACCCCATTTGTGTGTATGCGTTCCCGTGAAACCTTGGTATGCGTCCCCACTGCAGGAAGGTAACTCGCCACTGCACCTGGCAGCCGGTCAGGGGTACCTGGACGTGGTCAAGTACCTGGTGGCGCACAAGGCGGACACTGGCGTCCGCAACCTGGTGGGTCCGTTTTGCCCGTGCTGCTGTGAGATAACATGTGCTGAAAAAGTGCTGCTGCTGCATGAGTGGGTGAGTGGGTAGGGGGCGTCCAGCCAAGGCTTTCTGCATGCCTGCCCGGCTGTCCCCTGGTCATTAGCAGCCCCAACGTTCTTCAGGACGACCAGGGGGTATCTACATAGGGAGAAGAGGGCTGGGTGGGACCCATCCCGAGCAGTCTTCGTGGCTTATCGTAGTTTGTCTGCTTCTCGCGCAAACTTGGGTCACCAAGCACTGCTTATGGCACGCAGCTGGGTATGCCGTAGTCGGTGTCGGGCAAGCAAAGCTAGCAAGCCAGAGGCAGCCAGAAAAATAAAAGGGCCAGCAACACATTAGCGTCAGAGCTGTTGGCTGGGAGGGGGCCTCTACTCTCACGATTTACTGACAAGCCTGCTTCCATCTGCTTCAGCCAGCATTCTACCAACCCAATTGTATGCGCAGTTTGGTCCAATTGGTACAATGTGTTCTGGATCCCACCAGATTCTGCCACCCTTGGTCATGAGCTGGCCGTGGCTGTTCACATCATGTCGTAATTCATGCTTGTCTCATCGATGGTTGGTCCCATCCCATCCCATCCCCCCCCCCCCGCCCCCCTCTCCCCTCCCCAGAGGAACAACACGCCGCTCCACCTGGCGGCGTCGCACGCGCCGCTGAGCATGGTGGAGCATCTGGTGGCGTCGGGGGCGGCTGTGGATGCCAAGAACTCGGTAGGTGCTGGCATCCAGTGGTCGCGGCTGTCGTGGCAGTAGGTACTGGAATCCGGTGGTCGCAGTTGTCGTGGCACGGACAGGGGGCCTGGGCTCAGCCCCCGCCATTTATAATAAAATGTTAAAAATGTAATCCGTACTTGTAGACATTTATTTATTGAAAATACATGGTGAGCTGCAGTGATGACCTGAGCTTAGAGTGCCTGCAGGTGACCATGGCTCTTGTGCAAGCACACTTCAAGGTGGGACCAGCTCAAGAAACGGGTGGGTTAGCCGCGTAGCCTCCCTCTACTCGTAGCGATGGCAGCTTCTTGGGCACTGTTTCGAGGCTGCTAGAACTAATACAATATTCTTTGTCATTCGGTGAACAGGGTCTGAACCAACCAGCGTTACACCCACCTGCTACCGAATTGGCTTATGCCCTGGCTTCCTGCGGCGTACTGTAACATGGCACGTGTCGCTTGCACGAAGTCTTGAACCCATGCTGTGATTGCAGGGCTACGTAGCCACGACTTTGTGTCTACGCATCATGTCAGTGCTTTCGTGCCCTGCCTGTGCTTGGAACTTCCCTCAGTGGCCGTGGCGGCCCAGAAGGGCAATGCGGCGCTCCACCCCCTACTATTCCCCCAACTTTGCCTCGACACTAACTAGCATGTATGTGTCCTGCTGTCCACGGTACGTAATGCCGGCGCAGGATGGCAGCTCGGGCCACCATGTCCCCACACCTTGCCTACGGGTATACTAACTAGAATGTATGTTGTTCTATGTATGCTGTCCATGCCGTAATGCTGCCGCAGGACGGCAACTCGGCGCTCCACCTGGCGGTGTCCCTGGGCCACCTGGACACCGCGCAGTTCCTCGTGGCCCACGAGGCTGACACGGGGTCCAGGAACATTGTGAGTTGCTGCCATGGTGTTGCCGGTGCCGGTTTCGGTGCTGCCACGCCTACTAGGGTGACACAGTGGCCAGGAACATAGTGAGAGTTTTTTTGCGTTGCTGTTTGCCACGCCATTTGTTGTGTTGTGTTTGCCACGTTGGTTGTTCCTGGGTTGCTGCTGCCACTCGCGATAGGCTGCCGTGAGGGCCCGGAGCATCTTGAAACGGATGTATGGATGGGTAGGTGCACTATGCGGGGAGGAAGGAACTGCAATGCCTGAATGGGTTGTGTTGTGCATGAGTTGCTGGTTGTGTTGCTGCTGCCGCGTCGTGGGCACCTACGGTGCCGCTTGGTGGTGCCCATGCGCACAGGGGCCCAGGGATATTGTGTAGCAGCAGCCATATCTGACAAGGGTTGGTTACACAAAGCGATGTCATGTCACACTATTTGCTCGTGTTGCTGCACCATGTGTGCCATTACCAGGATATCGTCAGATAGGTGGGTCCCCAACTGCTGTGCAGGTCGCCCCCCGTGAGTACATCATGCTTCCCACACCTGGATGCTTATCAAACTTGGGCTTTACCACAAAAGTAATTCCGCTTGCGCTGATTGCACCAGTGCATTTCACTCGGGCGCTTTACCTCACCTGTGTGCCATGAAACCTGGGCTGCACCACCTGGGTACTTATCTAGCCCTGCCTTGCAAAACCTGCACTTTGTCTTTGGCGCGCCCAGTTTGGGAGGACCCCCCTCGCCGTGGCTGCCAAGGAAGGCCACTTGGACACGGTCAACTACCTGCTGACCCTCAACGTAGATGCCAACGCAAAGGACGAGGTGGGTGGGTGGGCGCCAGACGAGGTGGCCTTGTTTGCCTATGTGTTGAATTCAGATGTCATCTTGTGCGGCGCAAAGGATGACGTTGGTGGGCGTCAGACTGGTTATAATTAGTTACTAACTGGTAGTGGCTCATGTGCCCATGTGTTGCTGTTATGCAGTCATGTTCTTGTCAGTAGGGTGTTGCGCAATACAATGCATGCATGTAAGGGGAGCCTCATGCATGCCAACTGGCTCGACCTACTTGAGCCAGACTGGCTCGGTCTACTTGCCCATGTGTCAGCCGTCGGTATTACGCCTGCAACACAAAGCATGTCAGATCTGCCTTCTAATGCTTTTATAAAACTTGTTTTTACCATTTGTCAGTTGCTTGTCACATCTTTTTCATTACCAGGCTTCTCTAGCAGTACTTTCCGTCGTTTTCTCGACCCACATTAAACCTGGATTTTGCATTTTACGAGGGAAAGTCGGCCAGGGCTTGCAAGTATTTCGACGTACTGTACGCTGCGCCTCCGGCACATGTTAGATGCAGTATGTAGCGCGCCCTCAGCGCACCCACTAATGCATAGATCTCGGACCAAAATCTTTCTTCAGCACTTACCGCGGGGTCCGTCGAAAAGAAATGTACAAAATATTTTTATGGCCACTGCGGTATGCACTATGCTAGCAAGTCAGCATGGCTGGGCCCATGACACGCGGCTTTGTCTTAGCGTCTGTTGTACACTCTGACGTTTTCCCTTTCGATGAGCGCCCAACATGGAACACTCGTTTCAAGGAGACCCAGCAACGAGGTGTTAGGACCAAGCGTTAGGACAAGAAAGAACCCAGCAATGCAGGGACGTTAGAACCCACCGCGCAACGATATTCATCTGGGATGCTGTCTATCCACCTGTTTTTGCAATTACTGCTTATGCAAATTCTACAGTTGCAGTATCTCCCGCAGTAGCAGTATCTCCTTATTAGCAGTATCTGGTTAGTAGCAGTATCTCCGTAGTAGCAGTATCTCCTATCTACCTCCTGTCCCCATATGTAATGCGCACGCTGGTACCTCCCTCTGTCGGTGTGCATCTCGGGGCCAAGACCGGTGGCGTAGGACATGTGGCTTGGGAGAAGCCGCTTAGCGGGGGTGCAGTCTTCTAGGTGACAAGTAATGATTGGGTGAGAGCTGTGGGCGGGCAGTAAGGGTGTGCGGAAGGAACGTGGACTGGAATTGGTGATGCTGGTGCAACGGGCTGACAGGGATGTCCGAATAATGGTAGCACTTGCTCGGTTTGGACAACGGATGTGTGCGCAGCTGTTCTTCAGACACCGCTCTTTGGCCACTGGTTGTTTGGACATCTGCATATGTGCTTGCAGGACGGGAACACGCCGCTGAGCCTGGCCAAGGCGGGCCGCCACGTGGAGATCATCGAGGTGCTGGCGCTGCACGCCTCGCGCAGGGCGGTGGAGGCGCGCACATCCTTCAACCAGAGCGCACCCCTGGTGAGTGCCGGACTTGGGGGGGGCCTCCTGGGAGGGGGACATGCATTTGCTGACATAGAGTAGCGTCATCTCCGAGGGGGTGAGAAATAACATGCACTGCTTGGCCTAACCAGTTGTGTAGAGTTTTCTGTGAGAAGCATGCGATGTCGTTACTACCATGCCCTTGCTATCGTTTGGGAGCCCATGCCCCTGTTGGTTTATGGAGCAGCCAGTCTTCCCTTGCCAGTGCTTTGCGGTGGCTGGGAGTGGTTGGGAGTGGTTGGGAGTGGTTGGGAGTGGTTGGGAGTGGTTGGGAGTGGTTGGGAGTGGTTGGGAGTGGTTGGGAGTGGTTGGGAGTGGTTGGGAGTGGTTGGGAGTGGTCCCTAGTAGTGGTCAAGGGCCCATATCGATCAGCCTCTCGAATTGCACAGCTTCACAGATTGCACGAGGCAAAGCGGTGGTGCGCTACCGACAATAAGAGGCTGCCGCTGCAAAGCCTGGCAGTTGAATGAGTTGCTGCACCAGTGGATGTGCATGGGCTCCCGTTGAGCAGGACAAGACGAGGGACATGTGTCGCGCTTTCTGCATGGAATGCTTGTATGCATGTCATGCGCATGGTCATGTTACGAAATAACTTAGGCAGCGCTGTGACGAGGCGTTGGTCGTCTGGTGTTGGTGGGCACTGGCCACTCATTACTTGCCCTGTCCACGTACAATGACTAAGAACCAAGGACTTCTTGCATTGTCCCATGCTTCGCTGATCCACTTGTCCTTTTGTCTATTGGTCTATTGGTCTATTGGTCTATTGGTCTATTGGTCTATTGGTCTATTGGTCTATTGGTCTATTGGTCTATTGGTCTATTGGTCTATTGGTCTATTGGTCTATTGGTCTATTGGTCTATTGGTCTATTGGTCTATTGGTCTATTGGTCTATTGGTCTATTGGTCTATTGGTCTATTGGTCTATTGGTCTATTGGTCTAATGGTCTAATGGTCCAGGGGTCCAGGGGTCTAGGGGTCCAGGGGTCCAGGGGTCCAGGGGTCCAGGGGTCCAGGGGTCCAGGGGTCTAGGGGTCCAGTCGTCCAGTCGTCCAGTGGTCCAGTGGTCCAGTGGTCCAGTGGTCCAGTGGTCCAGGGGTCCAGGGGTCCAGTGGTCCAGTGGTCCAGGGGCCCAGGGTCCCAGGGTCCAGGGGTCCAGGGGTCCAGGGGTCCAGGGGTCCAGGGGTCCAGGGGTCCAGGGGTCCAGGGGTCCCGTGGTCCCGTGGCCTCGTGGCCTCGTGGCCTCATGGCCTCGTCGCCTCGTCGCCTGGTGGCCTGGTGGCCTGGTGGCCTGGTGGCCTGGTGGCCTGGTGGCCTGGTGGCCTGGTGGCCTGGTGGCCTGGTGGCCTGGTGGCCTGGTGGCCTGGTGGTGGATTCGTCTATTCGTCTATTCGTCTATTCGTCTATTCGTCTATTCGTCTATTCGTCTATTCGTCTATTCGTCCAGTGGTCATTGGTCCGTTTGTCCGTTTGTCCGTTTGTCCGTTTGTCCGTTTGTCCGTTTGTCCGTTTGTCCGTTTGTCCGTTTGTCCGTTTGTCCGTTTGTCCGTTTGTCCGTTTGTCCGTTTGTCCGTTTGTCCGTTTGTCCGTTTGTCCGTTTGTCCGTTTGTCCGTTTGTCCGTTTGTCCGTTTGTCATGGTGCCCCATCCACGAGTAACGTCTTCTTGGCATTCCTTGATTAGAACATCTAACAACCACAAAACTGTACAAACGTGGCTTTGCCCACATTGTCAAAATGTGCTGCTCCATATCCTGCGGCAGGCGACGCAGGCGGCGGCGCCACCTAGCCGAATGGAGTCCGGGTCCGCGTACATCCCCCCCAAGAGCCACGCGTCGGACCTCTTCCTCACGCACGACTGGGGTGTGGACAAGGCCGGTCGCAACAACCACGAGCGCGTCGCACGGGTCAACGCGGCGCTCAAGGCGCTCGGGTTCACAACCTGGTTCGACGAGGACCGCATGGTGGGCCACATCCGGCAGCAGATGTGCGCAGGCATCGACGGTGCCAAGGCTGTGCTCGTGTTCGTCACCGCGCGGTACATGGACAAGGTGAACAGCGACGCGGACGACAACTGCGAGGCCGAGTTCAGCTACGCGGTCGCCCAGAAGTCGACGCGGGCCATGATCCCCGTCGTCATGGAGGAGGACCTGCTGGACACGCGCAACTGGCGTGGCGTGCTCAAGATGAACCTGGGCTCCAAGATGTACGTGTCCATGGTGGACGACACCAACCTGGTTTCGTCCATGCCCAAGCTGGTGGGCATTCTGGCCAGTATGGGGATCACACCCAACCCGCCATAAAAGACATGGCTCGTAAAAGACAGGCGTGGCGGGGAGCTCCACCTCGCTCACTGGATGCTGCAACACGTGCACAGCGAGGCAGCCGCGTGATGCCAGTGAATAGGGAGGCAGTGGGGCGAGGCCATGGGAAAGCGAGCATGCCAGTAACAGAGGATCACCCCAAACCTGCCATGAAAAGGCGGTGGTCGTATGATAAGGCGGCATTGGCCATAAAAGCCCCGAACTCGCCATTATAAGACGGGGTTGGGACTGCACCCTCTGCTACTGCGGTGCCAGTTAAAGGCAAGACAGCTTGGAAGTGCCAGGGAACAGCAAGGCAGGGCCTTTCTGAGCCAATAGTAGAGGGCCATGTCACCCGGGCAGAGAACAGCTGGTCATCCAACACTTTGTTGCTGCCGGCGAGGTGGAAATGCCAGCAGAGGATCAGCAGCCCAGGCATTAGCAGGAGAACAGGGGCTCTGTCCCAAGCACGTCCGGATTCAGGTACTCAAGGGGTGCTTCCAAACTCAGTACAAGCTGGCCCAGGGCTGTCTGGGGCCCCTTTCCCTTGGTCCCTCACTTCACACTTCAGTCCGCCACCTGCCACCCTTGCCGAATCAGGGACGAGGAGTCTGATTAAAGGCACCCAATAATCGGACAGTACACTTGTTCCCAAATATTAAAAAAATTAAAAATTAAATTATAACATGACTCCGTGGGGATATCATGTTGCACGTATTCCCATGCTTGATGGATGAGGTTGAGCGAAGCCGTGAAACCTAACTAGGCTAACGCTAAACTAATCTATAAAATCCTATTAAGTTCTACTCTACTCAGCAAAGCGCCCCTTCCTCCTGGGGGGGGGGGGGGCCTTGCCCACAGGGGCTGGCGTGTGGGCCTGGACAATGGCCTGCCACCTCTTCTTGTTCTGCATAGCAGTCCAAGCAAGAGAGAGAGGAAATGCGGTGTTCAAACTAGGCTGGGACCACTAGGTCGGCCAGCAACTGATCTGTATAGTTCATGGCAGGTCTACCAACCCTTCCGGGAATGTCCTTGGGGCCAGGTCAGGATATGCCGCCCCGGCTGGCCAAGCTGCTGGGGGCCGGCCAGACCAAGGTCGGTGTCTATACCTGACTGGTGCGAGCACGGTGTCCTGCGAATGCTATCCTACGCTGCCTAATCTTGCCCGCAATGCGAGGCATACCCTTACACAAAAACTCTAACGACCTATGTGCGGAAAACCCTACATTCAGGACCTGTCGGAGCATCCTGTAAACTGTGCCGTCCAGCCGGGTGACCAGCTTGTCCGTGAGCGTCTATGCCTCGGTACGTTCCATAGGTGAGCACCGTGAGCACCAGGACCTTGAAGAGCACTCCGCTTGCGGTTCTTACCCAGGTCCTTCGAGTGCCAGTAGGTGTTGAGCGAGCGGAGCCTGGCCCAAGCTAGGCCAATGCGGGTGTCCATATCGTCGGCGGTGTCGGCCGGGGAGCATGCTCCCCAGCAGCTAATTGAAGCGATCACGGAACGGGACCTCCGTCCCGTCTAGCAGCAACTGGTGGCCGTGGCGGGCAACTGGTAGCCCCAATCACCATCGCCTCGATTTTGACACTAATCTCCAACCCCACTGCCCGCCCCTCCAAGCCCAGACAGTCCAGCCGGCCAGGTCTGAATGTGCTCGGGGCCGCGCTCGATGAGGGTGCATGGTATCATCGGCATAAATCAGGTTGGACAGGGGGTTGCTAGGGCCACCGCCGCCCTCTTGGCGCTCGTTAAGGATGTCCAAGCCAGGCTCGAACCCCTTAAGAGCAGTAAAGCGCGCACGTGTAGCTGGCGCATGCATGATGTGATCCACGACAATAATTAACAGATATGGGGTCAGGACACAACCTTGCCGGCCACACCCCGTGGTGAAGGGGAAATGGTGGGGTGGTGCCTTCCGCAGTCCGCACTACTGCCTGTGAACCCTCATACGGCCGGCCGGCGAATGGCAGCAATAAACGCTGGTGGCACGCGATCCAGAGCTAGTATGGCCCATTGAAGGAGCCTGCATGCCAGAGGACCGTGCATGTCAAAAGCCTAGCTTGATGTAGTAAACAAAAATGAAGACCAGCGGAAAAACATCAAGGCAGATAGGACGCACCTCCTCCACCAGCCGGTGCGCGACAAACACAGCCATGACAGTGATACGGCCACGACGGAAACCCATCTGAGACTCACCCAGGTAGTGGGTCCAGTGCAGCGCAGAGCCGGTGTTGCATCATGCGCATGAAGACCTTCAGCGCGGCGCTCTGAAGGCTGCCAGACACCCGATAGTTACCGGGGTCAGCAGCAGAGCCCTTCTTGTACAGCATGACTCGGATGGCTGCCTGCCACTCAGCAGGCGGAGGCTCATCACGGAGACTGAGATGACACGGTTGCAGAACGCCATGCAGTGGAAGCTCCCGAACCGGCGCCAGGTCAGCTGTCTTCAGCAGCTCGGCCGAAAGGTGGTCGGCACCGACCGCCGCGTCGTACCAGCAAGGGCACCGTCCAGTTCCTCCAAAGTGAAGGGGTGGACGACGTCGTTGGTGGCAAGGCAAGCCTACTTCAAGGCGGGGACTTGGTATAGTCGATCCGCGGCCAAGGAGGGCGCCGCAGGTGGCGGGAGGGGGGGGGCAGCAAGTTACACCATGCAAGACGGGCGGCCGCCTCAGCCCGTGAAGCGGTGGTGGTAGTGGTGGGAGGGGACACATGCCCCTCCTGTCAAGAAAATGTTGTGGGCCAACCAGCGGTCAAGGCTGACCGGCGCCGCGCCGTCCCCCGTGTGCTCCACCGGGGTGTGCTGCCGCCGACCGCCAAGCCGGTCGAGGTGGTACCACATCTCCTTGCCCTGGTTGCGAGCTCCCACACATGCATGGGGAGATAAATATTCATCGGTGGGTCTGAATGCCCACGGTATTGATCAAGAGACAACCAAGATATGAAGGAACACAAGGGCACCATCCGTACCCCGGCCTACGCATTGACGCTGCTGTGGAGGTTTGTGAAGCGGGCCAGGGTGCTGTCCTCGCGCGGCACGCATGGCAGCTTCGCGCTCGGGGCGGCTAGTACTTTGACTGCTAATAATGGGGTGTCGAATCCCGAGTTCCCAACCATCATTACATCAACTTGCTTGTCGCTTGATCGGACGCGAGCAAATGCCTAGGGCTTAATCCCGCGACCGATTTTGTCAATCACTTTTCCCACCTGTCACTTTTACGTGCCCCCAGCTCCTGCCTCGTCCCGCCCAGCGTATTTAGCCATAGCACATTAATTCAGAACAAAACTCCGTTGGGAGTACATGTAGCACATATCCCTGAGAAGGGGCATATGGCTTCCGCTCTATTCTGGGCCACTTCCTGCAAAGGCGGGTAGGGAGTAAACTACACCTGCTCTAGGTGCATGCACCAAGTGCATCTGCACCACCATGATGTATTGCAGAGCTCAAGATTGGCCTGGCATGGGGTGGAAGATCATCATGGCTATACAATGGCTAGAGCTGCCATAACTCCGGCTGCCATAACTCCGTTGGTAGTATATGTAGCACATATCCCTGAGAAGAGGCATGTATGGAGCCCTTTCAATACATTCTGGGCTACTTCCTGCAAGGGTAGGGTGTAAACTACACAATTAATGGCTCGCGTTGTTGGGGAGTTACGGAGCATTAGTTAACCCCGATGGATCGATGGATGGGTGGGCACACGCAATCCTACCGATCTAAGCTATATTATCTACAAGCTATATCTACAAAACAGCCCTACTCTAATGGTGCCCGCGACCCTAGGGGTCTTGTCAGATTATAGCATGCCGTCCACGTGTGCAAACGCGCAGCTTCCCCACTGCAGGGGCCGGTTGTTGTCCTCTATGACCTGGGCCCTTTTGGCCTTGTCCATCATCTTTTTCCAAATCACCGAGAGGCCTAGACCCCCCATGTCCTCTACGATCTGTTCTTTGAAGGTGCGGGCCTTGCGGCATCTACGGCCTGGCTGGGCCCGGCCCATGTCAGAGGAGGCCGGTGCCGGCCCGCGGGCTGTGCGGGGCGCAGCCCTGCAGAGGGGCCAGGTGCCGGCGTGAGGTGTCTACAGGCTCAGGGTTGGTGCGAGCTAATTGCCCTACTACACTGATCAGGCGCTGCTGCTTGATCAGGTGCTGGTGCATGATGATAAGTGGCATGCCGAGATACAAGTCCTCCTTGCGGACATGAGCAGCGTATGCTACACGAAAAATTGAACGCAGCATGTTGGTGCCCGCGCCATCCAGCTTGTTGGCAAGGTCGGCGGTGAGAGTCCACCGGTCTCGGCCCCGTACGTAAGAACAGCTAGGAGGACCAGGACCTTGAACAGGTCAGTCCTGTTTCTAGAGCTAGCTTGCCCAACTGGGGCTTGCGCCACAGCCGCACCCGGTAAATTGGCGTAAAGCGTGCCAGGCGAGGGAGATACATACGGTGATCCACATCGGCCTCGCAGCTGGGGAGTAAGCTTCCCAACAACTTGACGCTGTCCCGATACAGCAGGACTCGAGAGCCATGCATCAAGGAGAAAGCGGTCGGGCGCCGGGTGGCTGAGTGAGCCCGATCGCCAGAGCCTCATCAGTCTTCTTGCTGACCTCAAGCCCCACCACACGGGCCTTGATTGCAAGGCTGTCAGTCAAGCCACGTCTGCACGTGCTCAGTGCCTTCGAAGAGGGACTGGTGTCGTCTGTATATAGATGATGTCTGCCAGCCGGATCTCCGTTTCCGCCCCGCCATGCCAGAAACGGTTGTCGACCTGCACCCCTGGTTCCCTACGGTCCACAATGCGAGCAAATCGCTTGCACGCCTGAATCATGACGTATATTCGACCACAACAATGAACAGGTAGGGCGAGAGCACACATGGCCCTGCCACACGCCCTTCTGTAAAGGGCATGGTTGCGTGGTCCCGTAGGAAGTGCGCACTGAAGCATGGTGGACCCTTCATACAGGTTGCGGATGACAGCAATAAGGGGGAGGGGGATCCGGAACAGAGCGAGGATGTCCCGACAGCGTGCAGGCCAGAAAACCGAATCGAAGGCTTTGATGAAGTTAAAGCCCTCGACCGGCTAAGCTATGGCGGTCGGTCACGTTGAGCTTGGGAGAAGGTGAACACAGAGAACTGCTGTCGGAGCTGGCCAACCACTGGTTTATGTCTTAGCCAGCAAAGCCTATCCGGTTAGCCGTAACCGTGGGACAGGCTAGCTGTCCGTACCGACCCGGATAAGGCCCCGGACTGGGGCCTAGGTGGCGCCGGCTCTAGGCGCCGCCCTTAGACCGGTCGACCGCATCGGACCGCCGGATTATAGCCGGCGGCTTAGCGGACGCTAGCGGAAGGCGTGCGGACGGACATGGGCAACTTAGAGCCAGATCCTAGGGCTCTAGAGTTACTCAACTCCGACATACTCTTTTGTTCTTAGATTAATTATATCAAAATAATTATACATCAAATGCAGACCATACAAAACCCTCTAAGGTAGGGAACTCAAGGGGGCCTCAAGGCCGTCAAAATCACCACGGTATCGACCCGCGCCCTTGTGATCACACATGAATAGTGATGTAATAAGGATCGAGAAAAAAAAACAACTATGCCACCAGACAAAAGGTGACCCATTTTATTAGGACCAGTGACCCGCCGACGGGCCCAAGGCACCGTCCAACGTGGCTAGGGTATGGTCAGGACAAGCAAAAAAACTACCACCATGATATTCGTGAATGCTAGCAACACAGGGTGAGTTATGGCTGTATTCATAAAGCGCCCGAGCCGTAACCCTGTGTGGCTCACGGGTGTTGCATCGTCATGCGCTTGCGCAACACTGCGTACTGCGGGGCAGCCTCCCGCGCCTCCTTGGTGAGTGCATCCGCGGGATTGAGTTCATCCGCGATGTGCTGGAGACGCGTGACGCAGGAGGCCGCCTCAGCGAGTACGAGGTAATCAACGTCCTGTGACCGCGCATAGGGATTGTCAAGGAAGGCCAAACAACTTTGTGAGTCAGTGTGCACCGTGCTAGTCCAGTGAAGAGTGAACCCACACGAGCCAAATACCCAACCCAGCAAGTACCGCAGCCACATGCCATGTGAGATAGCTGAAACAATGCCCCGGCATTCAGCCGTGTTGGGGCTAGTGGCAATGCGGCTGTGCAAGCGCGAGTACCAATCTAACAACATGCCAGGCTGGCCCTCATTGCTGATAAAGAACAGTGCCCCCATGCGGGCCCGCACTTGGCTGACTGTGCGCGTCTCTAGATTAGCATCCGTCACTATCTCGAGGTGCACCGGCTGTGAGCAATCGAGCCCACGAAGCACAATGCCGGGCGTCATGGCCAGCTGCCGCCGAACATGAATGGACCCTAGTCCTTCCAGCACATCATCGGGCAGGCGAGCGAGCACTGCCAAATCAGGTGCCACCGTGTCCGCCAACCACCCGAGCTTGCCCTTAACCGAGGGCCCATGGGTTGCCAACAGCGGGGACGGGAGGTCGGCCAGCAGGTCAACCACATAGTTGCGGCTATCCTGCATGTGCATGACCCATTCGCCAGAACGCGAATCCCGCTGCAACGTAGACTGCACGCCGCAAAACACCACGGGTTTACCCTCCTCATGATCCACCGCCCTGCCCAGGGGAAACTTAGCCGCCACTGCAGCAAGAAACTGGGTAGCAAATGTGCGAGGTGCCACCAGCTTGAAGTCATCGCCATGCCACACGAAGAGGGCTGGCTCGCCAGGGACGCCGGTGGGGACCACAAAGAAGTTAGGATCAGCGCGATGGTACGTGGCCCCTAAGCTCTGCAAGACCTCCTCCGCGGAAATGCGGAAGATGATGGGAGAGCTCTGCAGCCCCTCCACCCCTGTCAACAGCTCGATATACTCGCTGCCAATGGTGCCATCCTGCCAGACCACCGGGACCTTCACCACGTAGCGGGTGCCTTGCCATGTTTGCTGCGCGACCCCAGCGTCGCTGTGGAGGAATGCCCGCTGAAAGTCACCGCACCACATCCCGTAGTCCTTGCCCGCGTTCCGCTTGCCCAAGTAGATGACCGTCAGTAGCCGATGCGAAACATGGTTGAGCCCAGGGGTATAAAGATCCTTGGCATCCAGCGGGGAGGACCCCTTCGTCTCCGTGACCACGGGCCTAACCCGGAACACCACCGAAGAGTTGGTCTCGTCCGGCTTGTAGGTGAGCACGAACTTCAACCGCAACCGCGTGGCCCCGGCTGGCACACTCTCCAATCCTCGGTAGACCTCGCGCTCTCGCCACTGCTCCTTGGCTCGAATGAACGCGTCGCGCCACAAAGCAAACTTGAGAGGATCTTGACAGTCCAGGACAAGTTGCTCCCACGTCACAGGGCTATCCGCCGCCAGTGAGTGTGAGTGGAGGCCGAAGCTGCGCGGGTGCCAATCCTGAGGCTGAATGATGGACTGGACGAGCGGCGGTGTGGAAAACGCCGCCATCGGTAAGCGCCGCACGACGCCGGGCTGCCCGACCACCACCCCCAATGGAGCGTGGTACTCGCGAAGCGGGATGCTGCCCACCCCCGCGACTGACAGCAAGTCAGCGGACACTGAGAACCCCGGGTATGATACGAAAGGTTCGCCCAGCAAGGCCACATCCTCGTAGCCATCCACGACGTGAAACGGCGTGTCAATGCCCAACACCGGCAGCACCACCATCCCGGTAACTTGATATGCCGAAGTGCCTGCAAAGTCGGTCACCGATTTGTACGGCGACTCTAGCACTGGATACAGGGTGGCTGCCCGACGAGAGATAATAGACACGGA
Source organism: Mesostigma viride (assembly GCA_009746045.1). Taxonomy (NCBI): domain Eukaryota; kingdom Viridiplantae; phylum Streptophyta; class Mesostigmatophyceae; order Mesostigmatales; family Mesostigmataceae; genus Mesostigma; species Mesostigma viride. The sequence goes on along the minus strand of RPFO01000022.1, from coordinate 2,692,145 downwards.
TGCTTGCGTGTCCACAGCCACCAGCTGCCACGGTCTACACGTAGGAAACAAGGCTGACTTAACCGGCCTGACCCCCTGTGAGAGAGTTTTGACCTGAGCCACCCCTGATGCAGCTTTCGCTTTAAGCGCCTGAGCACGCCACAAGGCCGTGACCGTTGAAGCCAGGTCCCTAGGTGGGCGAGGCGCATGGGCAGGACCCTGACCCTCCGGCGAGGCCACGCTAGGCGGGCCTCCCACATTATCCGTGGCTAGCACAGGAGGTGAGTCACTACGTGCACTAGGTCCCGTCAAACCCACCCCATCCTCATCCCACCCATCCACGGGGTCATATTGGGGCCCAGGGGAGGGGGGGGTGTAGCTGTGTCTGCCCCTGGGAGCGACCCGTGGGGTACCACCTCAGATGCTACGACAGGCGCATTATCCTTCACTACCCACCCCAGTGCCCTGTTGGCTGCCAGCTCACTCTCCATGCTATCCCCTTGCTTATAGCCTGCCACCGATGCCCATGGTACCCTATACACCCGATCATTCCACTCTATGTCTATGACCCGCAGCGGCCAGTCTAACTTTGTGATGGCCCCAGGCCCCTGCATGGTGCCCCGTTTGCCGCTGGGCGAGCTCTCCTTGTGGAACATGACCAACTGCCCGACCTCAAAAGCGCTAGACAAATCAGGCAGCGTGGCATCCTTGAGCCGCAGCTTGGCGGCGGTATCCTGTAGATGCTGTTGGTATGCCTCTACTACCTCGGGTGAGTAGGTGCCCGCTGACAGCCCCCGAGGCGTGACTAGCCCAAAGCCCTTGACATCAAGCACGTGCCTATGGTTGCACACATGCATGAGCTCCTTGCACCACGCCGTCTTGACCGCGTAGGATTTGCCATGTGGGTTATCCTGTCGCTTGGCTGCCACAGTCTTGACATAGCTTACAGTGCGATCTATCATGCCCATATTGCCGTGATCCTCACGCCCCACGATGACCACGGCCTCCATCCCCGGCAAACCTTGCACACAGCGGAACTGCTGGTCTAGCATGAGCTCCACTACGGGATGAAAGAAAGCCAGGCTGATCTTGATAGCCCTGTGCAGGTCAGCCTCAAACATGTGGGGCAGCGGCTCAATGTAGGTGACCTTGCTGAACCTATCCTTGACTATGAAATAGGTGTCCCCCCTTCCATGTGCATGACATCCCCCACAAGGTACCCTCGCTCCAAGGGTGGAGTCTTGGCATGCCGCCTACGCGACTTCTTCCTGATCTTGATGCAGGCAGGACACTGAGCACGCACATTCTTCAGCTCGTTGTATATAAAGGTGCCCCCAACATGTGTGCCCCCTCTACCTCGGCTTGGGCCTCATGCCCGTATGCACGGTGCATCTGGTATGCTAACTAACAGTTTCAGGGTGACAGCCTGAGGTGCAGTGGCATTGTCAGGATTCTCAACAGGTGGGGTGACTACTGGGGTAGTGACATTGGCTAACTGGGCAGCTTCAGAGGCTGCACGAAAGGCCGCCCGTGTGAGCACCTTGCCAATGTGAAGATCCACACTAGGGTGGTGTGTACCGAGAACATCTGCCCGCCCAGCATTCTCTTGCACTGTCTCAACGTTCCTCATAGGCCCAACCGCCCCAGTATCTAGCTGGGGTGCTGCAGTAGTGCTTGGTCGCTCGGCGTTGTACACACCCGGCCGACCTAGAAGGCACCACATTGCTTAGGTCACGCATTGTAGATCCGTGCTCAGTAAGCACGTGATCCTGGCGCGACAGTGCCATGCAGAGCAGCATCAACGGATTGCGTGAGCACATCACGGAATGAGACAGAGGATGCAGTCACTTGGCTTTTAGGAACGACGTCAGGCTCTACGACGGCCCGGTTCAGCGTGACACATTGAGCAAGAGAAGGGGTATCGAGCGTGCTGTCACCTGACCGTCGCTCTGCCCACTCCTCGCGTGTGCCGTGGACGACGATGCGCTTGGCCTTGCACGCCTCCACGCCAGTGAACAGGCATACGCAATACGCAATCGTACGGGGCCCATGGGTATTGGGTATAATCTGACGCTCGCGTACGGGGTATTATACGCAAATCGTACGGTGACTCTTGAAAATGCTGTTTTTTTTATGGTTCAGGGGGTTCCTCAACATTCTGACCAATCAGGCATGTTTTCTTTGTGTTCTTGCAATGCACCACATGCCTATATGTGACACATCATCTCATGACATTGGCATTATACCGTTGCTGCTTACAAGTATACAAGCATCGTCCTGTTTAATTATTAAGTCTGTTAAAAGCACACCATAACAAAGTTGTATCGGCACAATCAGTGCACACCTGAAAAGGATAATAACACAAGTAGATATGCATGCGCAATGACACTTGCAGAGGTATAGAGATTGCTGCCACCATTACTGTAGGTTGACGTCATCTCTGGCACGTCATCTCTGGCAGCATGGAATTGCTATATACTAAGATTGAAATACAGCACACGGTCAGTGGCCAACTTGCCAAAAGTAATAAGACATCATGCCAGAAACGGACATCTTGCCTACTCGTGGTAGGCCACCATGCAATATTGATCTACATGAAGCAAGAATCCATGCGGGCAGCCAACAATGTGGCTAGCGTGCAGGATACCATGCATGCCAGCAACCTGACCCAGCTTCCCTAAAACCATGAACACATATGGTACGGTGGCTGGCTAGCAGCAGCCGGCATGGCTAAATAAGGCATTTATGTGCATCGCGAGTCACACCAAATATACCCCGCAGCCTGCGACGCAATGCCTCCGACGGCCTCTTGCACTCGCCCACTCTTGCCTCCTTCGCATACGTGGCGCCCATGATATGGCGGGTGCTAGCCTTGCTCGGGTGGTAGAACCCGAGAATTTTGCATCCAAAAGTGTGCACGCCACTGAGCTTTTAGTTACCTGTCGGCTGCCCTTTCTTGTTGAGAGTCTGTTCTTTCACGATGTGTGTCCAGACAGTCTCGAATACGGCCTGCATCTCGTCGGCCCCATCATCATCGTGTTCCATAGACCCGCACCATCACCGTCGCTAGCCATGGTGCCTGGATGTCAATTGTGCTACGATTAAATGTTAGGTGCCAGATGCGCGCCCTTGTTGGCAGACAACATAACTTCGTCACCTAATTTCCTCGTCCTTCGTCTCCTAGACCCTAGTCCGACACGCAGCAATGCGCGTAAAAGTACAGTCCTACGCGGCCAGCTTGGCACCTGCACGCCCGTTTATTTGTCGCGGACTTACAGGTCGCCTCAGTCTAGTTCCGGCTCCACGTGCCGTCCAAATTAATGATGCCAGAAGCTACTTCGAACACGGTTCATACGCAAAAAAATACGCAAAAAATACGCAAAAAATACGCAATACGCAAAAAATACGCCGTGCGTATTTTTTTGCCCATTTTAATACGCAAATCTTACGTATGACGTATAATACGCATCGTACGGCGTATTATACGCCGTATGCCTGTACACTGCTCCACGCTGTGACCACGCAGAACGTCGTGGCACTTGCGGCAAAGGCTGTCCTCGAGCTCCAGGTCCGGGCGAACCCGGCAGTCATCCCGGACATGGCGACGTCCGAAGCAGCGCTCACAGCGTTGCTTGCGGTCAGTAGACGCCCCCTGCTGCCGCTAGGCCGGGGGATTATCGCCCCTCTTGTCGTCGCCACCAGGCCCGCGCTTGCGCCCTCGCTGGCCCCCGTTGTTTCCGTGGCCGACGACCTTTTTCAGGATGGCAGTAAGCTCCGACCGCGTAATTGGAGCCTCTGCGCCTGAAGAAGAAGACGCGCCGGGATCCACCTTGCGCAGGGATGGCAGAGCGGCCGAGGCAGTCGGCTTGGACTGCGCACTCTTGAAGCATGAGATCAAATACAGCATGCCCTCGTCGAAACTGACAGCACTCTTCTTTTTGAGTTCCGTCGCTATGGTCAGATGCACATCCGACGACAGGTCGCATTTCTTTAGAAATCGATTGCACAGGAAAATGGGCTTGAGAGTATCTAGCAGCTTGTGCTTGTGCACGAAGACCTGGAAATCACGTGCAGCCCCGGGCAAATTTGCCTTATTAACTGCATAGCCCTCGAAGTCGTTGAAGGCTTGCTCGTCGGCCTCTTCCTTAGACCGCGACAAGTCAGGGCGTCTAGACCGTTGTAAAAAACTTCCCAGGTTTGTTTGTTGTCGTCCGCAATGCCAACTAGATTGGCAATGTTTGGGTGCTTGGTTGTACTGCAGAATACTGCACGGAACTTGCCAATCAGCTCCGAATCTTTGTCCGGCGGTCCATCGCGCAGACGCTTGAGAGCAGCCAGAAAATCTGCTGCGTCGTCCGCCGTATAGTCGGCAGGTAGATCAGCGGGCACCTCCGTTTGCTTCAGAGGCCCGCGATTCAGCGCATCGTCAGCAGCAAGCATCAAATGCTTAAACTGCTTGGCCAGTTCAGGTTGTGCCACGAGGGTTTGCATCAACCTCGTGGCCTCGTCCGCACTAAAGCGTGGCAGGACGGACCCTGCGGCCTCGCCACTTGGCGTTACTATCTGTGTGTTCGCCCGTGCGGGCGTGTGCCGGAAGCCATCGGGATTTTTATGAATACAAGTTACAGCCCTCGACCGGCTAAGCTATGGCGGTCGGTCACGTTGAGCTTGGGAGAAGGTGAACACAGAGAACTGCTGTCGGAGCTGGCCAACCACTGGTTTATGTCTTAGCCAGCATAGCCTATCCGGTTAGCCGTAACCAAGGGACAGGCTAGCTGTCCGTACCGACCCGGATAAGGCCCCGGACTGGGGCCTAGGTGGCGCCGGCCCTAGGCGCCGCCCTTAGACCGGTCGACCGCATCGGACCGCCGGATTATAGCCGGCGGCTTAGCGGACGCTAGCGGAAGGCGTGCGGACGGACATGGGCAACTTAGAGCCAGATCCTAGGGCTCTAGAGTTACTCAACTGATGAAGCTAGTCCACCAGCACAATGTGCAGAGGGGACTCACCAGGCTGAAGGCGGTGCAGTTCTTCGATCCACAAGGCGCCCGGGGCGAGTAGCGAAAAGCGCCTGTACGGTGTTGCGGCCTCATCAGTGGATGGAAGCCGTGCTGAGTCTCGCTGAGGTGGCCGTCCAGGGCTGTGCGCAGACGGTTCAGGATGAGCCGCATGAGAAGCTTGATCGGGGGGGCACTTTGGATGCACAGTGACCCCTCTATAATAGTTGCTGGGGTCGGCGGGCAACCCCTTGTTCTTGTACAGTGCTCATCGTGCGAAAACTGTGTTGCCAGGCCGCTGGGGGCGGCTGCGACAACAGCAGAATGCGGTTGCAGATAGATATCCCGGAAGAGCAGCATGTCAGACACCAGTGTCCTCAAACTCGGCGGCTAGTTTCACGACTGCGGCCGGAATCTCGTCTGAGCCTTTTGGCTGCATCGTAACGCAGGCGCTGGACCGCCTCCGTGACCTCGCGGGAGGTGAAAGGAGGCATGTCTGACGGGTAGCCGAGCGGGCCGGTCAGCGGGGGGGGAACTACACAAGCTCTGGGTGCACCAAGTACGTGCACCTGCACCACCATGCTTGATGTATCAGAGCTCAAAGGCCTGGCATGGGTACGTGGAAGATCAGCATGGCTAAGTAATGGCTAGGGCATGGCTTCTCGGGTCATGAGCTCAGCGTGATATAGGTTGATGTGGGTACTGTTTTCAGATGCATGCATGGGCCGGCTGGGAAACGCGCAGCACGTAAGAGCTAACACATGCCATACGGACAGCCACGATATACACGAGACAACTATGCATGCCTGGACTCATATACATGCACACCACCTTCCATCGATCCGTCTCACTGATGAGGCCATCTCGATCCATCGCCATTAATTAGGAGCATAACTCCGTTGGGAGTATAATAATTACATAGCACATAGCCCTGAGAAAAGGCATATGGCTTTTAATACACTCTCAGTGGCTACTTTCTGCAGCGGTGGGGGAATGTAAACTGCCACCTACTCTGGGTGCACAAAGTACACCTGCCATGCACCCCTTAATATTCAGGCACCTAGCCTAGTATAGGGGCACCGACAAAGGGGGGAAGATCAGCATGGCTATACAGAAGCTAGGGCATGGCGTCTCAGCAGAGAGTAGCTCTCTGCGTGGGCACAGCATAACTAAATAAATAAAGCTAGGCATCATCTGGTGTGTGGCGCGCATCATGGGCACACATGTACATGACTAATAAATGTTCATGCCGTCAGCTGGTATAGTGCCTGTAGTAGGCGTGCATGTACAAGCTAGGCCACTGTCTAACTATTCTACACTACTACTGAGCACTGTATTCCCCTAAGGCCTAAGCTGGGGCGTCTTGAGTCCCTGGGGCCGCGCGGTGGTTGCGGGGGTCGCGTGCTAGGGCTTGTGCCCGACGTAGATATGGCCGCCCCCTTCCAGTACACCGGCTGTCCCGCATTGGTCTGCCGGAGCTGGAGGTAGGTCGGCCATCTACAGGGGCAGCTCACGTAGGTGGGACAGTGTCCCAACTCCGGTAGGTGGGACAAATTCAGCAAACTGGGACATGTTCAGGTGTCCCACCTAACTGAAATTATGTCCCACCTTGTCGAATTTGGAAAAACATGGTGTCCCACCTACTGGCATTGGTGATACAGGTCTGTCTCACCTACCCGAACTTGAAGCTGTGTCCCACCTAACTGTATGTTTCTATGTGTCCCACCTTTCTGAATGTAGTGGCTACGCACATATGGGCTCTATGTGTCATACTCCTACATATGTTATACATACATGTCCCTATTACTCCTATGGGGCATGCTACCTATTCTGCACGTTCGCTCATGGTGTAGGGACACTTGATCTGTGTGCAACCGATAATACGCTGGAAATTAAGGGGACTCGCACGTCCAAAAGCCTGAAAAACTGACTTTAATGAATATCAGTTCCAATGCACTCGGGAACCATCTAGTGATGATTGAGTACCATAAATATGATGTTTGGACATTCATGCCACCACTTGTTGGGGGTACTACCCCCAACCACGCACCGGTGGCGAGCTAAAAATAGAAAAAGACGCTATTTATGAGATATTTTGCCCAAGACAAACCACTTATCCAAATGACCTGCCCATACATTTCTGCAAAGTTCCCCCACTTTTTTAAAAGCTGGGCTATTTACATGGCCAAAATGGTCACATTTGTTTGATTTATTAATTTTCCCGCAAAATGGGTACTTTTTTGAGCCAAAAAAATAAATCAAATCATTAACACATCAGATTGGGTCATCCATACATTTTAAATTTTGCTGAGTGGGGGGAAACACAACCCCAAAGTTTGAGCTCATTCTGACAAGCGTAGCTCAAGTTATTGATTTTCCTGTGATGCCACCTGGGTAGACGCTAAAAGAGAATTGAGCTAGTGCTGAGCCAAAATGACATCTTTTTTGCTACCCTAGACACCCAAAAACATGCCCACTTTGATCACGGAGTGTGAGGAGGATGTCCGGAGCGTCATACGCCCCACCCCTCCATCGGCACAGCCAGCCTTGTGAGTCTACCCTTAACCCAGTTAATAACAAGGCTGGTAGGACGACACGCCTGAGCAGCATATGTCATGCCTATGTCAGGCTAATAATGTGTTATTTTGGTGCCAACAACCAAGTTGTTCCACCCAACAACACATTAAAAACCCTCTTCCAAAATGCCCAACAAGCCGGACATGTGGAGGACCACACACGCAGTATATAAAGAGAAAATAAGCTGACTTTTTATCCAGCCAACCTGTGGCTAGCTGCTCTGGTTAGCATGACAAAGGCTATCATTTACTCAGTGGGAAAGGTGAAGAGACCATTGGAACAAACAACCTACCTGACGCATGTGCCACCAAAGCATTGTGTCCCGCAAAATGCACACTGCCTCCTTTCTAACAAGCACGAGCCACTTTCTTTAGGAGACAGGTGCCATGGCCAGCTCGTCAGTGTCTGGGGAAAATGATGCCGCTGCTTAGGAAGACCGCGTGAATTTCCTCGAACACAACTGTCTATAAAGCAAAAGAAATTTCAGAGAAGCATGGAAATAAAAGCATTACACCTTCCCAACAGGCTGTGGGCCACGCGCTGCAGCAAGCCAGCCACGTCACAGACGAACTTGCTAAAAAACATCCAGGAATCCAGCGATGCAGCGCCAGGACCCGCAACTTCATTGCTGCATCTAGCCGGAAAGAAGGCAAAAAGCTTACGATCAACGAGCTAAGAAAGCAGGAAAGCGCTATCTTAGGACATTTAATACAAGAACGTACCATAACGGGCATTTATTCGTGCCCAGGCGCACAAGAAAGGCCACCCTTTCATGGAGAGGTCGGGCGCGCATCGCGCAGGCCTAATGTTATCTTATCGCAAAATGACGGGAAAGGTAAAGATAGCAGCGGGAATTTTTACGGCTTTAGAAACATCATTAAACTAGCTTCCATTAGGACCATCAAGACTGGCAACAATCGACAATCACACCTGCAGGCATCCATTATACTTTATTCATCCCGACAGAAATTCAGGCCGGACCCCCCCTGCCGATGGTAAAGAAAAAGAGCCCGCGACATTATAGATCGCAACTATCCCACCATAAATTAGAATCAGTAACTAATTTTCTCCAAGAATCGAGCATTTTTTCTGCTTTCCGCGAGCCAGATTTGTCACGTTTCGTCTAAAAGCAGTCGCCATGGCCACTTCCGCAAGGGGTGCGCGCACCGTGCACCAACTTTTCACGGTACGGAGGGTACCGCGGAATTTTTTTGGCGCGGAAAATATTCGCCGCGCCGAGTCCCCTTAAATCAATCAAGTGCAAATATGGTAGTTCTTGCAGATTTGTATGACAACATTGTTATTGTTATATGGTGCATGGGGGTGTAAGGTGATGGGGGTGGGGTTAGAACCCCCCACCCCCACCCCACTTCACCGCACTTCACCCCACTTCACCCCACTTCACCCCACTTCACACCACTTCACCCCACTTCCCACCCCCCACCCCCACCCCCACCCCCACCCCCACCCCACCCCCACCCCACCCCCACCCCACCCCCACCCCCACCCCACCCCCACCCCACCCCCACCCCCACCCCACCCCCACCCCCACCCACCCCCACCCCACCCCACCCCCACCCCCACCCCCACCCCACCCCCACCCCCACCCCCACCCCCACCCCCACCCCCACCCCACCCCCATCCCCACCCCCACCATATAACAACAACATATATAACAACACCACGATAAGAAATGACATCGTGGTGCAGTCGCCACCGCCATCATCAAGGAGACAACCTGCGCAGGCCAGAAATCGGGAGAATCCGGGCAATCATGTACAAGACAACAGGCTCCAGGTCAGTCAAGCGCTCGTACGTGCGAAACTTGATGACTGGGTCTGCAATCGCCATAATCCAAGTGATGCACATGATGTACAACCACGTCATAACTCGGAAGCTTTGGATTAGGATCATAAAAGATTGACTCAAACAATTACCGTGCTAGCAAGATGTGGGCAAGAGAATGCATCCATGGTTGTTGTAATGGTGTAAAAAGGGTGCCAGATTTTCAAGTAAGGAATCATGAATAACCATGCCGCACCTCATGGCCATGCATATACATGGTGGCAAAAAATTTCACATCATCCACACGGCCATGTGTGTGCCTGCACGTGTATGGTTGTGAAAATTGACAGCATTTTTATTATGCACACGCCCATTGACGTATGCATGATTGCCTATGACGTCCACGCAGGCATCAAAATTCACAAGGCCTCGCATTCGATCGTGCTTGCAAAAAACTGTCCATCAACACAATGCGCCTAGCCTGCAGCCTGCATGTAGTGCATGGTTGCACAAAACAGAACTAAATGAACACAATGAATGAATGCGCAAACTTTGTGCCCACACTTGCCCCAAACTGAACAACGCGGTTATAATGCACATGGCTTCACATTTACTCATGCGAAAACCCTTTGAGCATCAGCACAATGGCCATCATGGGGAACCCAGCAACGGGATTCGTGATTGGAAGGATTCTGAATCACGCACCTATGTTCAGTCATATTTGCAAAGAACCGACATCGGGTTGACCAGAGCTGACGTCCACGGACCACTCTTCGTCACTGGAATTCCCTTCATTATCCTCAGAACTTGAATTGGGCTCAGAGCTTGAACCAGCTGCGACGTGTAGAAACTGCCCCGGCTGCTTGGTCGGTAAGAAAATGCATTTCTGGTTGCGCACCAGCTTCCAAAACTTCTCCGAATCCCCGGAATCTGAAGACCCCCCGGAATCTGTTCTTGCCAAAACGGCCTCCGCTTCATTCCCTTGCCGGTTGTGAGTCTCAGAAGCCAAGGATGCAGAAGCTGGTTGTTCTTCCTGGATCACTGTAAGACCTGAAGGCGATGCCTTGGTACTCATGTCCTCATCATTTGTAGAGGACGCTAGGTCTGGGGTGGAGTTCAAAGTCATCATCAACATCAACGCTGGGCTGGACCTTCACCGGTGTAGAGGCCCCGGAAGCTGCCTCATAAGCAGCCTCCGAATCTGCCTCTGAACCATGATGAAGCGCTTTATCCATCGTTTCAAGAAGAAAAACAAGCTATATGTACCGCTGCTCACGTAGTGTAAGTATTTATGCAGTTAACCATACTTGATAATAAAGCCACGTCGAATTATTTACAATATGTATGTGCGGTGTAGTGAAATATTGGTCTTGGTAGTGATATGTGACCACTTGTGTGTGTACACAGTACAGTACACCGCCTCACGGGTACGTGGGCTGTTCCCGCACCACGTGGAAGTGGGACGTTTGCGTACTACGTAGCCGTGAAAGTGGGACGGTTCGCGTAGTAACCACTTAGCCGTGAAAGTGGGACGGTTCGCGTACCACGTAGCCGTGGAAGTGGGCTGTATGCGCCTGTGGGACGGTCTCAACCACAATCTGAGTACGTGGAACAGGTGCCCCACCTTGCCGCGTAGGTGGGACAGTCCCATCCAAAATCTGAGTACGTGGAACATGTGCCCCACCTTGCTGCGTAGGTGGAACAGTCCCATCCAAAATCTGAGTACGTGGAACAGGTGCCCAACCTTGCTGCGTTGGGTTGCTGCGTTGGTGGGACTGGCTCTTCCAAAATCTGAGTACGTGGAACAGGTGGCCCACCTTGCTGCGTTGGTCGGTGGGCTGTCGCATCCACAATAAACGTACATCAGTATACGTGGCACTGTAGGCGCCCCACCTTATGAATTCCCCTCATGTCGGCGTAAATGGTGTAAGGAGGTGAGAGAGGTACACGCTGGCTACGTGCGTTGGCACGTGACTTTTGTTAGAGAGTGCTAGTCAGCTGCATCAGTTAATGATCAATTAACTAATTATTGAACACGTGACTGCATCCGTGGTCTGAGGTCTCTAACTACATACGGTGAGCCTCCATGGCGAGCGGCTCAGGCGAGCCGGAGTGCAGTCCATCATCCGCAGGGCCAGCTGTCGGCGGCTCGGGTGATGCCCCGGCCCGCAGGTCTGGACCTGCAAGCGTTCTTGGGCCGCATGTCACCGAGCTGGACGAGGGAAAAGCAACTACGACAGGCAGGGCTGACCACGGCATCAGATGCGGGGCTGGTAAACTCCGACAAACCAGCTGACAAGGGCGAAAAAGTAAGCCGTGCGCCGCGAGATGAAATTACGTTCAGGGATGTGCGCACCTGCAAGCGGAAGATTCTGGACGCCTTTCACGATAGCGGATTGTCGCAGCGCCAATTAATCTGCAAAACTAGCGACCCCCCCATCCCGATTTCAACCTTCAACCGCATGCTCACAGAGGAGGCGGCCATCAAGGCTGCAGCAGACAACCCCAAGCTAGCGGGGAAGAAGTGCCCAAGTCGTGTCAGAAACCCGACTACGGCCAAGTTTCCCTTGGTGGAGAAAGAGGACGTGGCCACTGAGATTCGTGAGTATCGGAGCAAGGGGTACATGGTCAACCGCGCGCTTGTGCGCGCAAGTTTATTTCCATCATAATTGTCGGTATTTTTCCTGCTGCGCACATTTTGTACATGTCGCACTAGTTTGCTGAGTTTCGATTGTTTCATGAGTATGCAGCCCGGCCCCGTGAGAATTTGACGTGGAAGAGCCGAAAGTATGTAATGGTCTTCTTCCTTGTATGCAGCCAAATGATGCAGCGTAACCACCCAGCAACGGGTGATCATGAATGAAGGGTTGGAAACTAGCAGTCTTGCTCATTCCTTGGCGATATCCCAGCTGCCCCCCCTTTATTTGAAAGATATATTGCTCATGATGCAGGGCAATGTCACGAGATCATCAGTTGGGCTTAAGCAGCTACCTGCACCAAAGAAACCCTTTTTGCTGCCTAAAATGTTCTTCTTGTCCTGTTTTAATATTTGTTTGTGCAATGCATGTTGTGCAGGCGCTTCGACATGCTGCCGGAGGAGACCCCAGACTCTCTTCTCGACGAGCTGAAGAAACAGCTCTTGGCGCGCATGCAGCTGCCAGGTGCGATACTGCAGGGCGCCTACCGCCTGCCCCATCCACGGGCCAAGGCTGGGCCCCCTCCAGTGGTCCTCACCTTCAGCGACATCACCGCCCGAGTTCGGTTCCTCTCTCGCCGCAAGAAGCTGGTGGACACCTCCTGGTCGCTTGACGACGACCTGACGCCAGCCCAGCAGCAGCAACGCCGCGATCAGTGGCCCGACTACATCCGCCACAAGACCAACCCCGAGAAGCCCCAAGTGTACTGGCGGGGCGGGGACCTCTATTATGTCAACAAGAAACTGTGGAAGCCCCCCCGGGCTTCCCCGGGATAGAGCACTCCAGCTAGTTGTCTAGATGGGGGCAATCGATGATGGGATAGCTTAGGCATAATACAGCACTTGAAACGATATTAGCGCACAGCGTTATAGTACCTTCAATTAGCTCTGGCACCTTGTGGCCATCAGCTTGCGCCTTAATTAGCCGACGTCTTGAGCCCACCTCACATTTGTAGCATAAGCTATGCGTCAGCCTACCTATGGTATTGCACTGGTTGTATTGCACCCACAGTGTTGCGCCCCGGCACCATGCCGTGGAGAGAGCGCTCTGTGGCCTGCCCACCTGCGGCAGTGAGAGAAGCTAGGGCGCCCTCCCTCCTTCTCACTGTGTATATAGGGTTGAAGGTTCCTTTACTCTGTATTGGCACCCACGTGACGCAGTCACGTGCTTATTAATTAATTAATTAATGTTGTGCAGAACATGATGTTCAAGTCCATGCGCAAGCTTAACCCCGCGAACGCGAAAGTTTTCGTGCCGCAGCGACGGCTTCTTGACCAAGTTTCGGCTCAGGCACGGTCAGCTGAGGAGAAGATGGCGATCATGGAAGGGTTCGTCGAGAGGGTGCAAGGCTACATCGTGTCCATGCCTCACAAGGGCAGCGCGGACCATCCGGTCAACGAATTCGACGAGGTGTGGGGCAACTTCCCATCGTGGCTCAGATGGTGCTTCGATGAAACTCCCGCAACTTTCAACAACCTTGCGAGAGAGACGTGGGACGAGAAGGGGAATAAGGAGGTGTGGGTGGCATGCAGGCCAGGCGGGTTCAGCATCGGACAAACGCTGGTGCAGTGATTGAGATGAGGCTGGCGGACGAGAGGCGCAAGAAGGGTAAAGATGAGGCACGCGAAAAGAAAGCGTCGCGGAAGGGGGGGATTGGCGAGGTGGGGTCAGTGAAGGCACCCAACAAGGCGGGGGCAAGCAAGAAGGTTGGAGCAGTGAAGGCAACCGGGGACAAGGCCGGATGTGGGGCAGCTGACGTGGTGGGAAGGGGGGGGGCAGCCGACCAGGTGGGGGCAGCAGGGGTCGGCAACCCAGCCGCGGGAGCACCACCACTCCAACGGATCAGGCGCCACCCGCCCAGCCAAGAAAAAGTCCAAGCCTTCTCTCCCTCCTCTCGAGCTTCCGCCACAGCGCACTGTGGCAAAGCATGCCGAGGTGCTGACAACGGCGGACTGGGCCAAGTACCAGGTTTTCACCTTGTATGGTGACGGCCTGACGTACTACGGAAACCCTGACCCACACGGGACCCGTATGCAAAGAAATATGACAACCACTGGCGCATGGTGGTCAAGTTAGTATCGTTGCATGGGTTGGCTCCAAGATATACTGGACCATTTATGTGACAAGAATGTACACTCTGTATGTAACTCTGCAAACCCATGCATGCCATGTGTGACTAGGTAGCATGCAGTACATATGTCTACCGCACACATGCGACAGGTCACGTCGGCATGATCAAATGGGCCAACATATTAGTAGGCGTATGAGCACACACACATCACACATCACACATCACACATCACACATCACACACACACACACATCACACGTACATATGCACTGTCACACGCACACGCACCACAACACAGGGACGCACCCCCCCCCCCCCCCCCCCCCCCCCACGTACCGCCGCCGCCGCCGCCACCACCACCACCACCACCACCACCACCACCACCACCACCACCACCACCACCACCACCACCACCACCACCACCACCACCACCACCACCACCACCACCACCACCATTGTACTTCGCATTTGTAATGCATTATTATGGTGTGTGGTTGTGTGTCTTGGCACGTTTCTTATGTGCAGGTACCCTAAACAGGATGAGCAGAAGCGCACGGAAAGGGTGAAGCAAACGTTTGTGATCGCTGACTACGGAGTCGCATGGTGCCTTGTTGCGATGTAGACTTTTCCCTGTGGGCCCAACTGCCCTTCATGATTTTAATATCTGGCCATCATGTTGTAAACGGAGGTATTAGGGTTGCGTCATTAATAATCGCACCCGCCTGCCGTATTTCTGGCACCCCTTGAATAGGCTAGGTAGGGCTTGCCGTGACCTTTCCGGCACAGTTTATATAGCACTGAAACGAGTGCAGTATAGCTGAAACTAGCGCATTATAGATGTTACACATCCATGCCACACAACTCGGTGGGACATGTCCCACCAACCTGTGTTTTGTATGTGTATGAACATGTGTCCGCACCTACATGTAATTGAAAATTTGCCTGTCCCACCGACCTGAATTTTGAACATGTAACTGTACGTCCCACCGCACTGAATTTTGAAAGCTACCCTGTCCCACTTACATGAATACCTGAAACATGGCTGATCCACGTACCTGAACCTGGTGTCTCTCCTAGGTGAAAAGTGTCCCACTTGCGTCCCACCTACGTGAGCTGCCCCTGTATCAAGGAGAAAACCAGCGCAGGCCAGAAATCGGGAGAATCCGGACCATGGTAGCTCGAGCCTGCCGTTACCTTGTCCGCGTGTTCGAGTCGTTCAGGATGATGAAGATGAATGGTGATGGAAATGTGTATCCGTGTGCATTGAAATTATGGCTGACTTACATGTAGAGCGACTAGATGACCTAGACGGTGGGGCCGGAAACAGCATGCTTGATCAGGGCGTATATGTTTCGAGCCTAACTGGCCGGGAGTGTCTAGTGGTGAGCACCATTGCTGCGATCGCTCTCCCACCATTTACGAGGAAATACCCGCAAATGGAAAACCACTGAAAAGGTCTAGCTAGTCAGTCATCACGTTAGCCATGCCATGATTCCAAACGCCCAAGAACTGCACACGGTGCAAAGGCAAAGATCCGGAGGACAGCACTTTCAAATGTGCGGCGGGAACCAAAAGCCCACGTATGCCAGAAAACATCGTGTTGCTGCAGCGACGCGACGATGTGAACAACGAATCCAGTGCCAAGCTCGGAACGGCCACAAAGGAGATCTGGCATCACAGGGTTCAGATGTGCGGAGATACTATGCGGTCCAGCCGGTCCACGACCTGTTTGTAGAGCTTGTGCCAAGGGGCAGCACCGAACAAATGTGGGTGACGTTGCAAAAAACACCGGACTTGACGGAGCATAATGTCTCGGTCATAGTCTTTGACCAACAAACGATGCAAGAGTTCAACAAGAGTCGTGATGAAATCGACACGATAAGAACAAAGACGAGATCTATAGCTCCCGTCGCCGTTGTTGCTGCGCCAGGGTCAAGTCGTCGTCCACGGTGAAGGGAGTGTTCTCGAGCCGCTTGCGGCGTCGGAGAAACGAAACCTTGTCCGATGGGCTCTTAAAGATGAGAATTGAGAAGAAGCGGGGGCGCCCCTGCCTTACCCCGCCGCGCGGGGAAGGCGGTGGGCGACCAGCTTAATCTCACCAAGAAGGCCCATGCGATCAAGGATTTTGCTCTCAAACGCACGTGCAAGCTGCTCGGAATTCTCACCTTCCTCCATGTCGAAGTTCTTGAGTATGGCGTTAAGGCTGCGCTTGGCGAGCTCGGCCTCCTCGCGGAGGTCGTGGCTTCTGCTGCTGGAGCTGTGCTGCAACGGCGGAGGTGGTGGCGGTGGTGTGTTGCTTAAGCATGTTCGCCCAGGTCTGGGCGGGAGGAGCATCGCCAGCCGGGCCAGCGGGGGCTGGCTTGGCGGCAATGTCCTCCACCGCCTGGGCGGTGAGGCCTGCGGTGTTTTGCAGGACCTCGATATGGCGATGGCGTTGTCCTGGAGGCGCTGGTCGATGTCGCGGAGCTGGGCGGTGATGGCGTCGGAGAAGGGGGTGGTGGCAGTGGAGGAGGCGAGGAGGGTGGAGGTGACGGTGGAGATGGTGGATCGAGAGGAGAGGCCGGAGCTCGGCAGTCCCTGCTGCCCATGGCCGCCACATCTGCAGCGATGGGGGCCGCGTGCTGCTCGAGGGCCTCCTTAAGGAGGGAGCGGATGGAGGATTCGGTTAAGGTGGTGGTGAGGGGCTTGGGGGGCCAGAGCTCCTCGAGGGAGCGTCCAAGGAGGGAGAAAAGTGCGAATTGCTGAAGGTGGGGGCGGCGGGCGTTGAGGACGTCCTGGTCGAAATGGCGCCTCTGAAGGAAGGCATTGACGAGGCGACCTTGGTGGAAAAGCTGCTTGCATGCATTTCCTTATAAAGAGAGGCGTGCGATCCAAAAAACACGTAGGCCAGGATGCGATCGTGGGTGAGCTTGTCAAAAAAGCCGGGCTGGCTGGCGTCAAAGTCGTACTCGTCCAAATTCGGCTCGGCAGGGCGACTGCGCTTGGGTTCAGGCGACGCTGCTGGCGAGGCGAGCTCGGGAGGGGGCTGGGCGACCACTAGGGCTTGGCTAGTGGCGCCGCTGCCTTCTGGGCCGTGTGGCAAAGCTGCAGCCGGAGCTGATGTATTTTCAGGGCTGAGCGCAGCCGCCAGGCTGCGTTGCGCGGAGGAGCGTTTGCTCGCCATATATTGCGTGATAGCTTCGGAAAATTATATCAGTGTGTGCGTCTTAGAAAGACGAAGCGATTGTGATATTCACTCCATCGCCATGCATCTAGCTCATACTGACCTTCAAACTCGACACCGGTATAACGTAGTTGCACTAGCGTACCTAACCGTACAGATAGGCCGGCCTGTACATTGGCCCCACCAGCCCGGCAGCCAAAAAATCCCTCGGTAACGCCACCCTGAAATCTGACCATTAACTAACTAATTAATTAATTAGTTAGCACATTAATTAATTAATTAGCACTTGACTGCATCACGTGGTTGCCAATACAGAGTAAAGGAACCTTCAACCCCTATACACAATGAGAAGGAGGGGGGGCGCCCGAGCTTCTCTCACTGCCACCATTGAGTGGGCAGGGCACAGAGCGCTCTCTCCACAGCATGGTGCCGGTGCGAAACATCGTGGGTGCAATACAACCATGCTGTACCATACTGACTAGGCTGACACATTCCACGGTTTGTTGTTGACATAAAGGTCCCCGCCCCACCAGTACGCTTGGGGCTTCTCGGGGCTGGACTTGCGGTGGATGAAGTCGGGCCACAGGCTGAAATCTGACCATGCACGCAGCAAATTATCTCAATGGCAACCACACCTTGCCACACACTCTTGGCAATTCAATGCCTGACCTTTCTATCCTTCATAATCTTCATCAACCAAGTCATCATCATCGTCCTCCTCGTCCTCATCGTCATCCTCGACAAACCCCCTTTCCTCATCTTTCAAAATGACACGCAGCGCGGCCACCAGGTCCTGCCAGGCCTTCTTTCCCCCGACCTCGCGCAAATGCTTCGAGCGGCCCCACAGCTGCTTTCTGGTCAGGCCATACACCAACTTCTCGACCTCACACTCCTCCTCGCTCCTCTCCCCACACGCATCGACACCTGACCCATACACGGACATGGCCGTGAACCGGAGGCTGCGGCCACCCAAGGCACCGCTGAAAACGTTCTCGGAGCCATACTTCTCCTTGGCGTCACTCTTCTCAAACGCGTACCGGAGCAAAGGCGCGGCGGTCGACAGAAATGCCACCCAGTCCCACCCGCGGAGAGGAACCACACCCTGCCGAAGCGCCAGCTTGCAGAATACTAGGAAGTCCCGGGCGACAGAATGGGAGGTGTGCTCTGGGTTGTACAGCCCCTTGAGGTCTCCCTGATACGCGCACATGTCATCCACGCGCATGCGGTAGCAGTCCACGAGCCACTCGTGCTGACTGGCTGGCGATAGACCAACCGCCCAGTTGCGCCGCGCCTGCACCTCCTTGCACGCGGCCTTGTGGTCCTTCCAGCAGGCTTTTTGGTGGGCCGTGGAGCAGTACCAGACCGTGCCGCAACCTCCGCATGCCTTGAGGTTGGCGTCGGAGCCGCAGAAGGCGCACGCTTTGGGCATCTGGGTGGTGGTGGGGAGAAGGGGTGGGCAGGGGAAGTGGGGAGAGGGGGTGGGGAGAGGGGGTGGGGAGAGGGGGTGGGGGTGGGGGAAGGGTGAGTAAAAGTTGTCATAGGGTCTGGGTAGAGGGGTTGGGTAGAGCTGATGAGTTGGATTTACAGCCACACTTTTTGCCTGGGGTCAGCGGGTCAGGGCTACTAGAATCAGCATTTGTGGCAGGCTGGCAGCGCTACAAGTAAAGAAAGAATCTATCGCCATTACTGTCAGTCATCTGATTGGTGTCGCAATGATGAAGTGGGTTACACCACCAGCGCTCTGGTATGCTGATATGGCGCATGTGATCATAGCGGGGACACCATGGATTCAAAAGGGCATTCTGAGGGCCCCACGGATTTGCAAGAGAGCAATGCAACGACCGACCACTCACATAATACAATGCTACACATAAAGCGATGCTACACAGATGCGTCACAGGTGTTGATCAGGAATGGTGCAACCAGCCAGATGGGAAAGAAAGACACCCTGAGATGAATTGGGCACACGACGTCCATCAGGGAAAACAATGGCTGATTGCAATCCAACATGCCCCATGCGTTTGCAAGTACCCACGCGTCAGCATTTTATGCAGACACAAGATTTTGCACGTTCTGCGAAGTAGCCCATTTCTTCTCCTGCGGTAGAGGGGAAATCAACCTGGAAACGCTGCTGCACATAAGATCTACTAGCACTTCTGCGATGGTCAACAGCAATAAGCCCTTCTTCCACAAAGATGCAGCGACAGGCATTTTTATGGACACAAGCCCAAAATGCCTAATTGCTGCGAAGATTGTGCGACGGGTAAGAACGAAAGGAGCCCCACGTCGCATACCAGGAAGGAAATTTTTTTAACTAAACAACGTTCTCACATAATAAGCAACGCCGGCCATATCGGATATCGCATAAACTCCCCCACCCCGTTATTAAGCAAATTACATACCATATGCTGAGTGATTCCTAGCTTTCGCACGACTACTATCCAAATATTTATTCAGTCGAGAGATCATACCCTGACCTTGAAAAAAGGTATACTAATTTGAACCGCGGTTACCAAGGGAGTCCTCCTCCATAAGAGTACGTGCCTGAAGTGGCAGGTTTGTTAGCGGCAACAGGCGACGACGGTTTTCGACAGATTTCAGTGCTTGCAAATGCAAGAAGTAAAAAGCCAATTCCTCGAATCGTCAAAAGAAATCGTCGACTAAGGAATTAATCGCGATTTTCGACTAGAGAAATTATTGGCAACGAGCACGAGCTAGATATTATTTGCATCATGACGCCAAGGCCGTTGGCATTCTATCACCCATGCCGCATTCCATCACCCATAGGTTCTCTAGAAGCCACAGGGATCACTAAAAGCCACAGAATACGCTGCAAGCACTTCAGCGGAGAAATTCAAAAGATTTACATACATGTTCAAGCCTCATCCGGCCTGGCCGCTACAGTATTACTGTAGCCGAGCACACTGCAGGAATCGATGATTTATTAGACTGTGCTACTGTAGTGTGGGTTCGCAAGAGTGGACCTGGCCACCTGGGGCGGTGGGGCCCCGGCCCTGGGCCACACGATTAACAAGAATCTCCCCAAAAATTTTCGCAAATATCGATAGCGAAACAGTATGTTTCATAACTGTACAAAATAGTAGTAGATGCGCTTGGGCGTTGTAAGATACACGTGCGACTTGAGGGGCCTTTCGCGGGGCCTTGACACTGGACAGGCAAATAATCTCCCGCGCAATTGACCCAGGCCAGCCCAGGCTCGGGCAAGTGGCAACCATGAGCCAATTAATAGCTCCTGTCAGTGCATTGTTCTTTAGTAGCTGGTGGGACAACCTCGTTATTTCCAACGTTTCATGCATAATTTAAACACGATAACTCGGAAACGGCGACAGGTGGTTCGCAAAATATTCCTGTCGCCTGGCTGCTTTTTCAGATATGGAATTTTGGATGCGTTCGTGTGTAGCTTCACGGAACGGTAGTAACTAGTAAGTGACAGAACAACAAGTGCATTGATGGATGGGGGTCTATCCAGCAGTCCCAACTTTGAAATTTCTGTGAAAAGTCGGACTGCTGGTTTTAGAATAGCAACAATATTTCGCGGTTATATAATTTACTGGGGGATTTTTTTTTTGCTTTTGCAGTTGCAAGGTGCAGTCTAGCAATGGGGTGGCCATACTCGTAGAGCTTGCAATGTAAGTTGCCGCGGGTGGAATGCTGCTTGTGCGGTACCACTGCTGGGTGCCCTGAATATACAGACGCTTTCCAGATTAGCTTGCTATGGCGTCAGTTAAGCGCCCGCCGGGAAACGGAGCTGAAGCGCCATATGGCACGTGGAATTTTTTGCTGAACCCCGGCCTCCTCACCAACCGCATTATCAGGAGTTTCCTCCTGCCATATCCGACCTCGGAGTGGCCGCTTCTTGTAAAGTTGCTGGTTATCAGAGGCATTCTTTCTCTTCAGAAAGCGCATGGAGCATCTCCCTTGCCCCTGGACACGCTCAAGGAAACCATAACCGGGGAGGTCGATGCCGCGTGCATCAAGTCCGCTATGCCCTCACTAAACGCCCAACTGGGAAAGCTCCGTGAGGAGATTGCCGAAGTCCATGACGACCTGATACACGGCCAGCGAGTAGGCAGGCAGGTGGGTGCCCAGGCTGGACAGCATCAACCTGTTGCAGCACATAAACCGTTATCTGGGGACAGAAAACCGGCACGGAAGGGGAAGGCGAAGGTCAGGGACAAGATCTATATCCTGGGCGACCTGGTAGCCCAGCGACCGTCCTCGTCCTGGAGGCATGGCGATAATCGGCACCAGTGGCGCCGCCGAGGTACGCTGGTATGGTCTCTCGCTGGGCAGTTAGTCACGGCACACTGTACCCCTCACATACCACGGCCTCTCACTGGGCAGTCACGGCACACTGTACCCCACACATACCCTTGCTACTCTTATTCCCCAGAACAATGCCCCAATTCCACCAACCATGCTTATAGTGTATACTAGTGTGACCCGCTGGCTTCGCCCAGCCAAAAATAGCACTTTGGGGCGGTTCAGGGCCTGCCCGCTGCCCGCTCACTGCGTAGTACGTGGTCCTTCACTGCGCTCCGGAGAGGGGAACAGTACGGTGCTCGCTTCGCTCGCAGCCCGCTAGCTGGATAGTACGGTGCTCGCTTCGCTCGCGGCCCGCTGAACAGTACGGTGCTCGATCCGCTCGCCGTTGGTGGTCAGTCGGTCCTCTTCTTTCGTATTATTGGCTTTCAGTAACACCCAGCCTTTCCGGATTGGCGGGGAAGTTGCGATGCCCTGGATAGTGCGGGATGACTACTACATCGCGAAATTAATATATAGGATACTCCTATAGTGTATCCTTAATAGTGCATGTTTATAGTGTATCCCTATAGTGTCTTCTTATAGTGTATATATCCCTCCGCATCTGGGTCGACTTATAGTATAGTTTCCAGGTTTCCCAGGCGGGTCTGCAGTGGTGGCGCCTGCATGTAATTGTTGGAGGTACCGTGTTGGCTAGCTGTTTCTAGTAGCTAGGGATCTTCTTGCTTTGCACTTCACTTGTTGTTGTGTGAAACGCTTCCACTTTCGCAATCACTCACGACTGTTGTGTGTCCCTCGTCATCCCCCCCCATCCCATGCCATCCCTTTCCATGCCCCACCTCTCCATCCCTCCCCATCTATGCTTTCCCCTGCCCCCCCCCCGCCCCCTCCGCATTCCCATCGCACGATACCCAGTGCACGCTCCAACAGCACGTGGACTGTTGGAAATCGACTCTTCCCCTTTTGTTGCTTAATTCCTACCACTCACCTCATCGGCTACCCCGAACCATCGGCTGCACCAAACCCTGTGCCACCACAACCAACATGTACAGCCGCGGTGCTGAACACGAAGCGGGTGCCAGGGCCCGTGCCGCCCGTGGATGCGCCCGCGTTGTATGCGGGAGATGGCATGCAAGCAAGCCCGGACGCTGGCGGCATAGCTGCAGCCATCAGCCCGGCGGGCGAACAACGGCCCTTGCAGGGAGGAGGGAAGGGGCCTTCTCGCGAGGGGCACGCGGAGCCGCACGTTTTTCCAACATCAGACGCAGCCACGGTTGCGGCGCAGGGGCCTGCCCTGGGAGCGGAGGTGGGTGGTTTCTCTAGTCTTGTGGCGTGCTGCTAGAGTCTAAGCAAAAACGAGTTCAAGGAAAAACGTTAGCTGTGTCAGAGTCCAGGATACCCTTGCCAAAGGGGCAGTCGGTGCAGACAATTTAGTGCCCCGTTGATGATGCTATCCTGCGCGTCCACATTAAGGATTCCATGAGATAGATGCTTACATTGTGGCGAAAGAAATACTGTCACAATCTGTGTATTGCCATGGCAACTGCTGGGTGTTTCGGGATACTGTTTTTGGATCTTCCCCGCAGGAAATAAACAACCCGTATGCCTGCTTGTCGATTGTTTCCACTCCAGAAAACAGAACCAGCATGCCAAAGTCCTGTATTTTATTCATCAAGTGATATATCAAGTCAAGTATTTTACTTGCACCAGCAGGTGCCAGCCATGCCATGGTTTCACGTTAACCGGCCCTGTAAACCTACACGCCTGGGGTTGCCACCTTCAAGGAGGGTTTCTCTACTACGGTTTTCTTGCTGGCATCCCGCACAGTTTTGTGGTGGCAAAACTTGTCGGAACGAGGCATGTCCATGTGGTTGCCTTGGGCGGTACCCATATGCATGCAATGCAGCCTCGGCAAACAGAACCCAGCCCGCTGCTTGTTTCTCTGGCATGCCCCTCAGCAGGCGCCCATTCCAGATGGTTAACACGTGCCTCGATTACGATGATGAGATCCCATCTCTTGTCGCTGCGTGCGTCCCATCTCTTGTTACTCCTTCCCCATCTCTTGTCGCTGCGTGCGTCCCATCTCTTGTTACTCCTTCCCCATCTCTTGTCGCTGCGTGCGTCCCATCTCTTGTCGCTGCGTGCGTCCCATCTCTTGTCGCTGCGTGCGTCCCATCTCTTGTCGCTGCGTGCGTCCCATCTCTTGTCGCTGCGTGCGTCCCATCTCTTGTCGCTGCGCGCGTCCCATCTCTTGTCGCTGCGTGCGTCCCATCTCTTGTCGCTGCGTGTGTCCCATCTCTTGTCGCTGCGCGCGTCCCATCTCTTGTCGCTGCGCGCGTCCCATCTCTTGTCGCTGCGTGCGTCCCATCTCTTGTCGCTGCGCGCGTCCCATCTCTTGTCGCTGCGCGCGTCCCATCTCTTGTCGCTGCGCGCGTCCCATCTCTTGTCGCTGCGCGCGTCCCATCTCTTGTCGCTGCGTGTGTCCCATCTCTTGTCGCTGCGCGCGTCCCATCTCTTGTCGCTGCGTGCGTCCCATCTCTTGTCGCTGCGCGCGTCCCATCTCTTGTCGCTGCGCGCGTCCCATCTCTTGTCGCTGCGTGCGTCCCATCTCTTGTCGCTGCGTGCGTCCCATCTCTTGTCGCTGCGCGCGTCCCATCTCTTGTCGCTGCGCGTGTCCCATCTCTTGTCGCTGCGTGCGTCCCATCTCTTGTCGCTGCGCGCGTCCCATCTCTTGTCGCTGCGTGCGTCCCATCTCTTGTCGCTGCGTGCGTCCCATCTCTTGTCGCTGCGCGCGTCCCATCTCTTGTCGCTGCGTGCGTCCCATCTCTTGTCGCTGCGTGTGTCCCATCTCTTGTCGCTGCGCGCGTCCCATCTCTTGTCGCTGCGCGCGTCCCATCTCTTGTCGCTGCGTGCGTCCCATCTCTTGTCGCTGCGCGCGTCCCATCTCTTGTCGCTGCGTGCGTCCCATCTCTTGTCGCTGCGTGCGTCCCATCTCTTGTCGCTGCGTGCGTCCCATCTCTTGTCGCTGCGCGCGTCCCATCTCTTGTCGCTGCGTGCGTCCCATCTCTTGTCGCTGCGCGCGTCCCATCTCTTGTCGCTGCGTGCGTCCCATCTCTTGTCGCTGCGTGCGTCCCATCTCTTGTCGCTGCGTGTGTCCCATCTCTTGTCGCTGCGCGCGTCCCATCTCTTGTCGCTGCGTGCGTCCCATCTCTTGTTACTCCTTCCCCATCTCTTGTCGCTGCGTGCGTCCCATCTCTTGTCGCTGCGTGTGTCCCATCTCTTGTCGCTGCGCGCGTCCCATCTCTTGTCGCTGCGTGCGTCCCATCTCTTGTCGCTGCGCGCGTCCCATCTCTTGTCGCTGCGCGCGTCCCATCTCTTGTCTCTGCGTGCGTCCCATCTCTTGTCGCTGCGTGCGTCCCATCTCTTGTCGCTGCGCGCGTCCCATCTCTTGTCGCTGCGTGCGTCCCATCTCTTGTCGCTGCGTGCGTCCCATCTCTTGTCGCTGCGCGCGTCCCATCTCTTGTCGCTGCGTGTGTCCCATCTCTTGTCGCTGCGCGCGTCCCATCTCTTGTCGCTGCGTGCGTCCCATCTCTTGTCGCTGCGCGCGTCCCATCTCTTGTCGCTGCGTGCGTCCCATCTCTTGTCGCTGCGCGCGTCCCATCTCTTGTCGCTGCGTGCGTCCCATCTCTTGTCGCTGCGTGCGTCCCATCTCTTGTCGCTGCGTGCGTCCCATCTCTTGTCGCTGCGTGTGTCCCATCTCTTGTCGCTGCGCGCGTCCCATCTCTTGTCGCTGCGTGCGTCCCATCTCTTGTCGCTGCGTGCGTCCCATCTCTTGTCGCTGCGTGCGTCCCATCTCTTGTCGCTGCGCGCGTCCCATCTCTTGTCGCTGCGTGCGTCCCATCTCTTGTCGCTGCGCGCGTCCCATCTCTTGTCGCTGCGTGCGTCCCATCTCTTGTCGCTGCGTGCGTCCCATCTCTTGTCGCTGCGTGTGTCCCATCTCTTGTCGCTGCGCGCGTCCCATCTCTTGTCGCTGCGTGCGTCCCATCTCTTGTCGCTGCGTGCGTCCCATCTCTTGTCGCTGCGTGCGTCCCATCTCTTGTCGCTGCGCGCGTCCCATCTCTTGTCGCTGCGTGCGTCCCATCTCTTGTCGCTGCGCGCGTCCCATCTCTTGTCGCTGCGTGCGTCCCATCTCTTGTCGCTGCGCGCGTCCCATCTCTTGTCGCTGCGTGCGTCCCATCTCTTGTCGCTGCGCGCGTCCCATCTCTTGTCGCTGCGTGCGTCCCATCTCTTGTCGCTGCGTGCGTCCCATCTCTTGTCGCTGCGTGCGTCCCATCTCTTGTCGCTGCGTGTGTCCCATCTCTTGTCGCTGCGCGCGTCCCATCTCTTGTCGCTGCGTGCGTCCCATCTCTTGTCGCTGCGTGCGTCCCATCTCTTGTCGCTGCGCGCGTCCCATCTCTTGTCGCTGCGCGCGTCCCATCTCTTGTCGCTGCGCGCGTCCCATCTCTTGTCGCTGCGTGCGTCCCATCTCTTGTCGCTGCGTGCGTCCCATCTCTTGTCGCTGCGTGCGTCCCATCTCTTGTCGCTGCGTGCGTCCCATCTCTTGTCGCTGCGTGCGTCCCATCTCTTGTCGCTGCGCGCGTCCCATCTCTTGTCGCTGCGCGCGTCCCATCTCTTGTCGCTGCGTGCGTCCCATCTCTTGTCGCTGCGTGTGTCCCATCTCTTGTCGCTGCGTGCGTCCCATCTCTTGTCGCTGCGTGCGTCCCATCTCTTGTCGCTGCGTGTGTCCCATCTCTTGTCGCTGCGCGCGTCCCATCTCTTGTCGCTGCGTGCGTCCCATCTCTTGTCGCTGCGTGCGTCCCATCTCTTGTCGCTGCGTGCGTCCCATCTCTTGTCGCTGCGCGCGTCCCATCTCTTGTCGCTGCGTGCGTCCCATCTCTTGTCGCTGCGCGCGTCCCATCTCTTGTCGCTGCGTGCGTCCCATCTCTTGTCGCTGCGCGCGTCCCATCTCTTGTCGCTGCGCGCGTCCCATCTCTTGTCGCTGCGTGCGTCCCATCTCTTGTCGCTGCGCGCGTCCCATCTCTTGTCGCTGCGCGCGTCCCATCTCTTGTCGCTGCGTGTGTCCCATCTCTTGTCGCTGCGCGCGTCCCATCTCTTGTCGCTGCGTGCGTCCCATCTCTTGTCGCTGCGTGCGTCCCATCTCTTGTCGCTGCGTGCGTCCCATCTCTTGTCGCTGCGCGCGTCCCATCTCTTGTCGCTGCGTGCGTCCCATCTCTTGTCGCTGCGCGCGTCCCATCTCTTGTCGCTGCGTGCGTCCCATCTCTTGTCGCTGCGCGCGTCCCATCTCTTGTCGCTGCGTGCGTCCCATCTCTTGTTACTCCTTCCCCATGTCTTGTTACTCCTTGCCCATGTCTTGTTACTCCTTGCCCATGCCATTTCCATTATCACAGCTGGGCGTGTACCCCGAGTGGTGGTTCAACGCCGCCCCCTCTGCAACACCGGCGCGCGATGTGGCATGCCCGCCACCGGCCAGGCAGCCTCGCTTGGCTTACACTGGTACACTCTCCGCATAGCAGTGCAGCGGGGGCATTCTTCGTTTCTTTTGGGCGACATGTGCAAGGGCATTGGCGCTGTGGGACAAGTGCATAGGGGGCTGCGATGGTTGCATAGGGGATGCGCTAGGTTGATAGGGTGCGTGGGAAAGTATCTCACGGCTGTGGTGATGAGCTCGTGGCTCGAGCGTTGATGATTGGTATCTCATGGCTGTGGTGATGAGCTCGTGGCTCGAGCGTCGATGATTGGTATCTCATGGCTGTGGTGATGAGCTCGTGGCTCGAGCTTTGATGATTGGTATCTCATGGCTGTGGTGATGAACTCGTGGCTCGAGCTTTGATGATTGGTTTCTCATGGCTGTGGTGATGAGCTCGTGGCTCGAGCTTTGATGATTGGTTTCTCATGGCTGTGGTGATGAGCTCGTGGCTCGAGCGTTGATGATTGGTATCTCATGGCTGTGGTGATGAGCTCGTGGCTCTAGCGTTGATGATTGGTGTCTCGTGGCTGTGGTGATGAGCTCGTGGCTCGAGCTTTGATGATTGGTATCTCATGGCTGTGGTGATGAGCTCGTGGCTCGAGCTTTGATGATTGGTATCTCGTGGCTGTGGTGATGAGCTCGTGGCTCGAGCTTTGATGATTGGTTTCTCATGGCTGTGGTGATGAGCTCGTGGCTCGAGCATTGATGATTGGTATCTCATGGCTGTGGTGATGAGCTCGTGGCTCGAGCGTTGATGATTGGTGTCTCGTGGCTGTGGTGATGAGCTCGTGGCTCGAGCTTTGATGATTGGTATCTCATGGCTGTGATCATGAGCTCGTGGCTCATGGCTTCGATGATTGGTATGTCATGGCTGTGGTGATGAGCTCGTGGCTCGAGCTTTGATGATTGGTATCTCGTGGCTGTGGTGATGAGCTCGTGGCTCGAGCTTTGATGATTGGTTTCTCATGGCTGTGGTGATGAGCTCGTGGCTCGAGCTTTGATGATTGGTATCTCATGGCTGTGGTGATGAGCTCGTGGCTCGAGCTTTGATGATTGGTATCTCATGGCTGTGGTGATGAGCTCGTTGCTCGAGCGTTGATGATTGGTATCGGAATCGCAGGCACTCTCTGTCCCATCCCACCTCTACGGCTTCAGAAGGTTGGATTGTGCAAATGTTGCTCTCTGGCTCGACCACAGCTAAGTTATCCCTGTACAGCTGTGCACCCAGGTCTTCCCATGCTATTCCTGACAACGCCGAAGGGCAGTGTCTCCATCTTGAAAGATGACAGGCTGTACCTCTAATCTCCTCTTATCGCCCTCTTATCACCCTCTTATTGCTCTCTCATCGCCCTCTTATTGCCCTGCCGCATGCCTGGCTATTGAACAGTGTCTAAAGCCTCGCCCGAGGCATCTCCCTGGGATGATGACCTGGTGACCGCGGCCTACTTGGGAGTACCCAGCAGGTGCGTGGGGCCTGGCGTAACTACTGAGTATGAGGATGGGTGGTTGCCTGCTGTGGGTTGGCTGCTGGGGCCGTTGCTGAGAGGCAAGGCTTGAGCGACGGGAGACAGGAGACAGGGGGGGTGAAACAGGAGAGAGGGGGACGGGAGAGGGCGAGGTTGCAGGCGTGGGGTCTCCCTGACTGGCCATATCTTGCTGCATCTGTGTCACGTTCGAGGGGTCACATATCTCTGTTTGTAGCACGTGAAGTTAAATAGCGTGCCAGGTGAAACATGCGCAAGACGCACAACATGTGAGGGCTAGCAGGGCTCTGCTTTAGACGTTGCGATAGCTTATGTTCCTGATAGTGCTGAGCATTACCAGTTATAGTTATAATTGATGCTGTGCGCGCGCAAGCTCCAGCAGCTCCTGTCTTCGTGTCAACCGGCGGGAATCATCGCAAGTGGTGACCACTCCTTGCCCACGTTCGCACCCCATTGGCATATGACCAGCCTGCCGACCCGTCGACGGCACGTGCTGACCGCATGCGTTGCTGCCACGCATCATGACTTGAGAGCCAGCCGTGACGTTGAGATTGAAACGGCACAAGGCACTTGAAGGGACCCAGCTTGTCGTGACTCGTGGCCTCATGTGCTTGTGTGAGTGCTGGTGATAATGCACTGTGTGGTAGGAGCAAAACCCCGCTTTGAATCTTGGGGGAAAGGGGGGGGCTGGGAGAGGACGGAAGGGGGGGAGGAGGAGGAGCATGGAGGCCAGCGGTCAGCTCCTCGCGTCTCACTGCCAGCCATGCGATATCGTGTAAGAATGCCCTTGAGACTAGGAAGGGGAGGCTAAGATGGGGCTAATGTGGTCTCCTGTTTCCTGTCTGCATGATGTCTGCCTCAGAGGCATGGGTAGATGCACGTTTCTTAAATGTGTTAAGGGAGCACGGGCTGATGTTGGCCTTTCTCACTGTGGGCGCGCCTGGACAGATATATGGATGGGATTGGAAGTCGCGACGGGGCAGGCGCAGCTGAGATGCGCCGTGAGCCCACGGGTGCGGAGCAAGCTGGCAAGCCTGGCACGCAAGAAGCAGGCAGGGAGCACCGTCACCGGCCAGCACAGAGGCATGCTGACCTGTGGGTTTGAAATATTGCCTTGATGATGTCACGCTGTTGATGATGTCACGCATGGGTCGATGTCACGCTTTGATGATGTCACGCTTTGATGATGTCGCGCATGGGTCGATGTCGCGCAAGTAAGGAGGAAAACAGAAGGGGGAGGACAAAGGAAGGCACTTTGCTTTGCTCGTGTCCTCATCATTCCCCAGGAATTCTCATGCCTGGCTCACTCGTGGCGTTTCCCATTGAACAGCTTCTGGCTACTACCGTCAGGGAGAGATCTCCATGTCCACTGCGCAGACTTGGTTCGGGGGAGCTTGTTCTTGCGTATTGGACAGGTGTTGCTGCATTGATCGTCCGTTCTAATGCAGGCATACGTGTTGCGCAGTTCACGACGTATTTACTTGGCTTGTTATTATTGTCTTACTCGTAACCTTGAATGTAGGTAGTTGCACTCCTTGTCATTGCTTCCGCATGGGCCTGTCTGCAGGAATGGCGGATAGACAATTAGGGTTTATAAGTCCTTACACAGACAATGGTCATAAGGGACAAGTTGCTATCGTGCCTTATGGTATTTTTATAGTAGATCAAGAACTAGCCCACATGGTCGTGTCTACTTGGAAAGTAGGGTATGCCAGCTGGAATGGCACAAACACCTGTGTCATTCCGTTTGTGGTCTAGTGACCGCTGGCCTGGAAGATGTGTGGTGTGCCAAACCACTTCAAAAGCGCCGCACCGACCACTTCATTTTCCTCGCACCTGGACTTCAGTACTTTTGCACCGGCAGCTGCTTGCGACTCAATGCTTTCATCAGACGGTTTGCTTTGCTCACAATCTCAGTCCTACATCACAGATGGGTTTTAGTATGGAAAGCGCTTTGTGCTGCAACATGTGTAGATGAAGTATATGGCACGTGTTTGGTACTATACTGGATTCCAACACAGGACCTAAAGTACGTGGCACTCGTTGCTAACTTTTTTCCTTTGGCAAAATTTAGCTTCTGCCGAGCAGATAGTACACTTGACAAGCACTCAGGTGAGGGGGAAACTGACGATAGTTCCCGCGCCTGCCTATGCTGCAGCGGCGGTGGCAGGAACGTCTGCAAGGCGTCGGTCCGCAAGCCGCGCGTCGAGTCAATCGTCGGGCGGGAGCTGCGTGCGCTAGCATTATACCAGAAGCAGCTGGAGCGGGTACGGTGCGGCATGCCGCGGCCGGCACAGGCAGGGTGTCAGGGTGAATACGGCATGTATCCATGTGACGTCAGCCATCCAAAGTACATAGTGTTATTACAGAGTTTATCATGAGCTGAATGCACGGCTCCTCAGGATATTTCTCAGCTCAGGGAGGGTCTCAAGGCTGCCTGGAATCTTTCTCAGCCGTATTTTGTTCCATTCCCAGCCTGACTTACTCTGTTCCCAGTGTTCAGATTCTGTTATGGTGTTGGTACCTGGTTACATGCGTTGATCGGCAGTGCACCCTCCGCCCTTAACTTGTCACTGTGTGTGACTTTTCCCATGATGCCTTTGACTTTCTCTTGAGCGGGCACACCATCCCTGCATTCCTTGGCCCTGATCTGTCCCTAACTGTTCACTAGGAGATTTTTACAAGGCTAACATCAAACCTAAGGCCAAGCAAGCCATGGCTGGTCTCACCCTCTTTGAAAGCAGTGGCCAAAACATGACGGTGGTGCACAGGCGTCGTGAGCAGCATCCAGACAGCGACTGCTTAGAGAACGAAACGCGCGCGGTTAGACTTGGCGCCGTCGTTGATTGATGGATCCAGGAACCATCCATGTGAATGCCCTGTGCACCACAGCATCACTTATCTTATTTATCTGATCAATCGCCCCACCACACGCTACATTTCCCAGTGGGCATGGGTTTTAACTGCCGAATACTGAAATTCTCAAGACCAGATGTAGGCCCTCGCCCCCCTACCACGGAGTCATGACTTGGGTTGTTCCCGTGGCGACTTGGGTTTGGCACGGACCGGTTTGCTGGTGGCCACTATCTGTGGCCATCCCACCACAGGCCCGCCTGCAAGCTGCGCGTGAGGTCCTTGAGTGCGACAAGTCGGCGGGGGGGCTTGGCCATACCCTTCGCGAACGTGAGGATGTTGTCCGTGGGCAGCCACCCTCCAGCCAAGATGACGGCAGCTCGGGCGGGATCGCCGACCTGCTGAACAGGTCAGGGAACCCATGGGAAGTCATGGCACGCTGGAGCTAGGGACATGCTGGAACTAGGGACACACTGGAGATAGGAGTTAAAAGTAGCATAGGCATCATACTTAGGAGTGTAGACATCATCCTGGGCGCTCCTGCCTCTCATGGTCACTTAAGCTTCACAGAGTATTTAACTTTCCATACCGCATGCGTGACTTTCCCGCGACTGCGTTCCTCATGACGATTCTTGCGGCTGTGTCCTCGGAGGCCGCAGTCGTCCCACCACGCTTCGTTTCCACGACATGATGCACTCTCCTACCACGACCCCATCCCAGGACCCCGTCCCAGGACCCCATCCCAGGACCCCACCCCAGGACCCCAGCCCAGGACCCCATCCCAGGACCCCAGCCCAGGACCCCAGCCCAGTACCCCAGCCCAGGACCCCAGCCCAGGACCCCGTCCCATGACCCCAGCCCAAATATCTTCAAGCATACGCGCTTTGTGTTTGTCACCATCAGCCCATCAGCCCATCATCATCTGCGTGTAAATTAATAATTTAATTCATCAGCCCATCATCCCCACTGCTTGGAGGCTTGTGCTTCAGGTTTGTTGGCTTCACCGTGACTGTGAAACTGCCAAACCACTTGCTCAAGGAAATATGTTCTCCTATGCACGCCACTGGGTGCACGCGATGCAGGTTGGACACAAGTCCCTGGCTGGCCCATTTCGACCCGGGGCAGGAGGCTGCTGCGTCACTAGACAGGTGGGCATGCAGAATCTGTACAAACGAATGCAAATAAATGTACACGAATGCAAACGAATGCAAGCAAGTGCATTTGTGAATGTAAGGGCGAACTGCATGGCAGCACCCATGTATGCGCAGTTTGTGCAATCGCCTGCGAGAAAAGGCACAAAAAAAAGTCTGTGGCAGGGCACCTTTTCCTTCATCCGGGCATTGCTGGGCAACTTTGTGCGCGCATTTGGCTGGGGAGCCGTCTCGTCTCTTGCCGGGGTGAGCAGCTACCCTCCCTGTGCCATGGTAGCGAGCCTATGTGTGTGTGAACTGCTGACGTTCCCACACTGCCCGTCAGTTGCCTTGCTTGTGGCAGCACTACTTGGACGCTTTTGACGGATCTTTCGTTTTGGCTTGGTTTCAGAGGGCCGGTCCAGCCCAGCCTAGCAGACGGGGTACCCTTCCATTGCACGATCCTGGGTGCGACAGCACGAGGCCCCGTGCTCCCACACAATCGACCGCCCGATCAGCCACGGCCTTTCTCCGCACCTCTCTTATACACCTGAGGTTGGCGGATGCACAAATTTCCAAGTGCTGTTTTGCAGGTGCCTATCCGCAATATTATCTCTGCGCCACCAGCAATATGCATGTTCACGTCCATTAAAGTTGGTCGTCGCGAACATGCGTGCAGTCTTGGAAAAGTCTATGTACTGCAGCAGTAAGCGTATTCATTAGGACTTGTGCACATTGCCATGCGCACATCACATTCATGACATCATCACATCACGCCCCTGTGGCGCTGCAGGTGGCTATTCCCCGTCAACCAGCCTCGCTCTGCCTCACGTCGACATGGGGGCTACCAGTCTTCAGCATCAGAGGAATGGAGGGGCAAGCTTGACAGCTCCCTATCTGTCCCGCCATCTCAGTTAGCATCTGAGCAACGACATGGGAGGTTCAGTGGCTCTGCTGTTCACTCCACCGACCACGCTGAGTGGCGCGAGAGGGATCCGTTGAAGCTTGACACCCCTGCCTGGGGCCATGTGGGATGGCCCGACCATGGGGTCGGTGCAGCGCTGCAAGACCGAGGGCCCAGGGGAGCCGGTGATGGAGCCGATGCCAGCATCCCATTGGGTGGTAGTTCCATCAGCAGTCATTCTGGCACGGCACAGCTGGCGGCAACCAACGTGCCAGCAGGGACTGCGGGCTCTATTATGGAGGCATCTGCCATCCCTGGTGTCACCGTTCAGCAGGACCGCGCTCAACCCTCAAGAGGCAAGTGGTGTCCCACAATCGCATCGAAGTGATGTGCCATGTTCCGTTGGCTGTAATTTGCGTCCGGTCGTTCACGTAGGTTGGTAATGATGGTATCTTTTTTTTCATCGTAAAGTTTACCGCACATCTTGTATGGCATCGTAGACTTGTGTCTACTGTCGTTGATGATGTACTCTACTGCACATGGTATAATATTGTGAGCAGTATGCGATATGCCCTCTCAGCTCTCATCCAGTTAGTTGCTGTTCCATGCTCCGTGCGGCAGAGTGCAGACTGCATGCGGCTCTATGTACGCCCTCTCGAATGCTGATTTCTGCCCCCTTCGAACGCTGTCTGCAGGCACTTCCAGTGCTTGTAGAAGATTTTATACGATACCCCACATTAAATGATACCTTGCGTTACATACACAATGCCCCGCGTTCCATGCCCCGCGTTGCACTGGTATGGTACCTCGCGTAGCGTACATCACACAGCTGGGGAGTCCTTGTAGTTTGGATGCACTGCAAGTCTCGTTAGCAGACAAGGGTAGCCTTATGGACCAAGACAGGGCATGTGGGAGTGTGTTGCTAGTGCAGATCACGTCCCAGTCTCACAACCCGGCCACGCCAACCACCCTGGGCCCAGCTGGTGTGGCATGTGCTGACATCACATAGGATAACACCTGCCTTGAGGCAGTACAACATCTGAAGATGTGTCAGTAGCTTTATTCTAATGGATGGGTGCCAACCAGCATGCAGCTAGTGGGCCTTCTCTGGCACGTTATATGATTGTGTAGAGGGAGGTTCCTCGTATCGAGTAATTTCAAATCTAGAGTATCTGGCTGGGTGTTGGTGGTGGGATGCTCCCTCTGCCCACAGTCCAACCTTTCTTCTACACATCTTTGAGATAAAGCGTTGTCATAATGCTCATGTATGTGTCCTATTATTTTAGAATCCCTTACCATGTCGGCCTTGTCCTCCCCCCCCCCCGGCACACACCTTTCTCTTTGTCCTCTGCATGCTCTTGCTAATCAATTCTCCCCACCCCAGTAACTCTGCTGGCTGCCATTTCTATGGTCACTGCATCTCTATTGTCACCTTGCAGTGCGATCTGCGTGGACAGCCGATTTCACGCACGAGTTTCGTCATTGATCTCCCTCCCTGTAGATCAACAGCCCCTTCAATGCAGTTCAGGCAAACTAAAACTCATGGGCAGCTACACGTGGTCCCTTGCATCGCTGTGCAACAAATCCCCTTGGCTAGATCTATGCGCCATCATGATCCAAGTCCAATCCACCGGGCCCAGCATGGCCAGGCTGCATGGTAGGGAAACGTCACTCTGGAGATGTTCAGAGGTAATAAAATACACATGACTGTTCTGGGACCATGGTTGCGCGGAGGGGCTAGTGGGGGGGTGCAGAGCGGGCTACAAACCAGTCGAGGATCAAACCAGTAAATTGTAGCGCATTCACCATCATCACCTCCTGGCAGCTTCAGTATGATCTGTGCTGTACGCAATGCGATTCATTTGATGTTGTACAAGGGCAGGCCCTGGCAGGACTTAGGAGTAAGGAATTACTTGTGCATGTGTCATGCGTTAACTAATTCATTCATTCATTCATTCATTCATTAAGAACATAACTCCGTTGGGAGTATACGTAACACATGGCCCTGAGAAGGGGGCCTATGGTATTTAATACATTCTGGGCGACAACCTGCAGGTGGGGGGTGTAAACAGCCACCTGCTCTGGGTGCACTAGGTGCACCTGCACCTCCCTGATGTATTCCAGCAGCTAATTAATTAATTAATTAATTAGACTCGTGCTCCCGTTGGGGAGTCACGGAGCATTAACCCCGATGGATGGATGGGTGCAAACAGTCCTACCGGTCTAATCTATCTACATCAGCTACATACTACATCTAGCTAACAGCATTCTAACTACAACATCTATCTAGACAGCCGCTGCCCTAGGGGAGCCAGCAGCTAAGGTGCGGACATGGGGTGGAAGATGACTGTGGCTAGGCAATAGCTAGGGCATTAATTAATTAATTAATTATCAACATCACTCCGTTGGGAGTAGATGTAGCACATAGCCCTGAGAAGGGGCATATGGCTTTTAATACATTCTAGGCTACTTCATGCAAGGGTGGGAATGTAAGCTACCCCTGCTCTAGGTGCACCAAGGCACCTGCACCCTCATGGTCTATCACGCTATGCCCGGGTAAGGGGGGAGCATGCCTGTGAGGGAGGAAGATCATCATGGCTATACAAGAGCTAGGACATGGCTTCTCGACAGAGAGCATCTCTCTGCATGGCATAGCATGGCTAAATTCTTAATGCAACATCCATGGGGGTCCCATTATAGACAAAGCATGGCTAAATGTTGAAGGCATCATCCATGGGGGCCATTATGGGCGCACATGCGCGTGGGCCACATGCTAGGCTAAGCCTTACTAATCTACACTACTGGTATATATATTCCTAGTCTGAGGTGGCAGGAGGGGGCTGCCAGGGCTTGTGGTCAACGTGGATGACCGCCCCCCTCCAGTATACCGGCTTCCCCCTTGCGCTCTGCCGGAGCTGAAGGTAGGTCGGCCATAGCTCGCGTCGCCGTTGTTGCTGGGCCAGGGTCAAGTCGTCGTCCAGCGTGAAGCGAGTCTCCGAGAGCTTCTTGCGGCATTTAAGGAACGCCAGCTTGTCCGCCATGTACTTAAAGGTGAGGAGCACGGGTGCCGGGCCAGCCTTCCCCCGCGCGCGGGGGAGGCGGACAGCCGACATGTCCAGCTCACCAGTGAGTAACATGGGGGCAAGAATGGCGCGCTTAAATGCCTCAAGAAGGCTCGTGGAGGTCTCACCTGCCTGCTGGTCGAAGTGCTTGACGATGACATTGTGGCTGCGCCGCGCGATGTCGGCTTCCTCGCGAAGGTCGAGGGCTTGTTGCTTGAGTTGTGCCGAGATGGTGGAGGTGGTGGAGGTGGTGTGCTGCTTAAGCAAGTCCGCCCAGGTGGAGGGAGCATCGCCGGCCGGGCCAGCAGGCGCCGGCTGGGCGGCGATGTCCTTCACCGCCTGGGCGGTGAGGCCGGCGGTGTCATGCAAGCTCTCAAGGGCGTTGGCGGTGGCTTGAAGGCGGTGGTCGAGGTCGAGGAGCTGGGCTTTGATGTCGGCAGTGGAGGCGGAAATGGCAGTGGAGGTGGAGGCGGCGGCGGTGGAAATGTGAGGAAGTTCAGCAGTCAGCGTGCCGCCGATTGCTGCTATGTCGGCAGCAAGGGGGGTCACGTGCTGCTGAAAGGCTTCCGTGAGGATGGAACGGAATGCGGGGGCGGAGATGGATGGAGCCCAGATCTCGCCGTCAGACTTCTGGAGAAGAGAGTTGAGGACGGCGTGTTGGAGTTGGGGGCGGGGACACCCGAACATCTGGCTGATGTTGTGCCAGCGTCGGCCGTCTTCGACGAGGAGGCGTCCAGTGGCGTGGAGATGGAGGCACAGGTCGTAAAGCGAGGCGTAGTCCCCGAAGAAGATGTGATGCATAGCATCACTCGGAGAAATGGTGGTCCAGTCGTAATCATCGACCTGGAAAGGTTGGGGCCGAAAGCGCGGTTCCGAGAAGCGTGTTTCCGCCCAGCGTGGCCCTCCAGTTTTGTCGGCGGGGCGGGCGCGTTTAGGGTCAGGCGATGCCGATGGCGAGGCATTGAGGCCGGGAGGTTGCTGGGCGACCACCAGTGCACGACTAGTGTCACCGCTGCCTGCCGGATCTGGCGAAGCGGCAGCCTCAGCTGCCGCATTGTTGAAGGCGAGCGCATCCGCCAAACTGCGTTGCGTCGACGGGCGTTTGCTCGTCATATATTGCGTCGTAGATTCGGAAAATTATATCAGCATGTGCGTCTTAGAAAGACGAAGCGATAGTGATATTCACGACTAAATTCGGTGCTCAAACGTGAAAGTTATGAGCTCCGACAGCCATGGCTACCTCGTGGCTCGTGGCTCGTGGCTCGTGGCTCGTGGCTCGTCTACATCTAGCTAGGGCATGGCCGGCATATATCTCGATTGCTCACGTCAGTCTCCATAGCCGTGTAATGCTTGCACCCGGGTCATATTGCATCCACAAGGGATGCCCACAGCAGGGGATGCGGATCGTTTAGACAGGTCCGATTCGGAGCTCACCCTGTGGCATGATATTGAGGGACGGGGGGGGTCTCTGCCCCCCTACCCGTTGTGCACACTCATGCACATGAAAAGCACTTCACTGCTCCATTGACTCCCCAAGTTACGGGAGCACGCGTTTGATTATTAATAAATTGATTAATATTATTCAGGACTCGCCAAGGCCCCATGGCGAATTAATTAATTAATTAGGAACACAACTCCGTGGGGAGTATATGTAGCACATAGCCCAGAGAAGGGGCATATGGCCTATCATACATTCTAAGCTACTTCCTGCAAGGGTGGGAATGTAAACGACCCTTGCTCTAGGTGCACCAGGGCACTTGCAGCCCCATGATGTTCAAGCTATGCCCAGCTAAGGGGGAGCCTGTCATGGGGGGGAAGATCAGCATAGCTATACAGAAGGTAGGGCATGGCGTCTCAGCAGAGAGTTACTCCCTGCATGGGCACGGCATAATTAAATAAAGCTAGGCATCATCATGGGGAAGCGACGCAGATTCACCCGGCAGCTGCGCCGGTCGCGCGCTTGGTGGCCTCCTAGCTTGCGCTGGGCATCCAGCTCCTGGAGCTTGGTGGCCGGCCGGATGGCGTCGGTGGTTACCGGCAGCTTGGGACTTGACGGCAGGTCGGCCCAGGTGCACATGCACGGGAAGGGCCTCCTCCGCACGCCCAGCGGGCTGGGCGACGATGGTGGCCGTCTGTGCAACTTAATCTCGACGGGCACGTCTGCGCGGCCAGAGCCTCGGTTTCGGCGGTGATGGCATCTAGCTGCTTGACGATCCTCCGCACCCGCCAGTATAATCGGTTACGGCTAAAACACAGTATTGACAACATTACGCACGTGACAAGCAGCTATGACGACTCCAAAAGCCAAGCGAGGTTTGGAAAAGGAGCTTGCCGGCTCCCAGCCCAACCAACTCGCCATCGTCCTGGCCCCGCCTTCTGGGCCCGCCAACCCACTGCCAGCAAACCCATCGCGCAGCGCCTCGCCCGAGCTCAAGAAACCGCCTGCCACGAACACGAATGGCGAAAGTACCTACCAGATTACGACCGCTTTTCTTTCAGCAACTGGCTGCAACTGACCAAAGCAGAATGCGCCGAAATAATGCGTTTCTTAGCACAGGAACGCACGCTCCATGGGCCCTATGCGCCCATCCCCGCCGACGGCCTGGAGGCGTTCCTCGCCCTGCCAGAATTCAACCACTGCCTCGCTATCATGTGCAGCTTCTTCCAGCTACCTATGGACAAAATCGCCGCCAAGATCCGCACCCCAGCCCAGCCTGCGCGGCCGACAGCCACATCGGCTCCCTCCCTCGGCAAGGATGACATCCGAGCAGTGCTGGAGGAGCACGTGACCTGGCCGTTGGCCGAGAAGCTGACCTCGCTGAACACGACGCTCAACACGGTGGAGGCCCGGGTCTCCAATGTGGAAACCAAGGTCGTCCACAAGCTCCAACCCCAGTTCACGTCGCTGCACACCACGGCGCAGGCATCTGAGACGCACTCTGCACTTGTCTCTCGCCTAAACCAGGTGGAGGGCAAGTGCGGCGTGCTCATGAAGAAGCTTAACTGAAGCCATCACCGCCCACACCGAGGACTTGGCCTCACAGGTCCCAAAGAGAGCGGAGCAGACGGCCACCATCGCATCCCAGCCACCCCAGCAGGATGCTGGCGACCTGACCTGGCCCTCTCCTACTATGCGGACCTCAGGCTGCGGACAGCGATCAACCGCCTCCACTACCGACGCCATCGCTACGACTGATCGAACTCCAGGAGCTTGAAGACCTTCGCCAGGCACAACAACGGGAGGCCACCGAC
The DNA here is from genome assembly GCA_009746045.1 of Mesostigma viride. Lineage (NCBI taxonomy): Eukaryota > Viridiplantae > Streptophyta > Mesostigmatophyceae > Mesostigmatales > Mesostigmataceae > Mesostigma > Mesostigma viride. The sequence goes on along the minus strand of RPFO01000022.1, from coordinate 2,652,381 downwards.
CGCGCCCGCCGCGACTGCCGGGACGTGGTGCTGCGTCGCTTCCCCAGAAGCCAGGTGAGATGTCAAGCACCCTTGCCGACGAGCTTAAGGACCAGCTCCTTACCCTCATGCATGGGCCTGGTAGATGAGGTAGAACTGCGTGGGTAGTCACCGCCTTCCCCATTCACGGGTCGACAAGGCGGCTTCCCCACCAGTCCTGCTCACCTTCCCCTCCCTTGACGGGACAAGCAGCGGTTCCTTTCTCGTCGCAAGAGGTTGCACGCCTCACCTGGACGCTGGACGACGACCTGACCCCCGCCCAGCCGAACAGCAGCGACGCGACCTGCGGCCGGCCGGAATACCTCCGCCACAAGCAGGACCCCCAGAAGCCCAAGGTGTACCGCAGGGGCGGGGACCTGATGATCAACCACAAGATGTGGACGCCCCCTGCGAGCTAGAATAGCTTGAATAGCCCTAGCTTGTATCCATTGGTAGTCACTGCCGCCATGGCAGCCATGCCTAGAATGTTTGCCTAGGCTGCTGTGCCATACCTATAGCCACGTGCACCGCCAACACACGGTACACCACCAGCCATAGCCTTAGCTTAGTCCTTGTACAGCCATGCTACATCCTGGCTATGCTCAGATTACTTGCCCACGCTCCTTGTTATGATACATGTATGCTCACATGGGTCTTACATGTATGTATGCTCACATCATGGGTCTTATTGCACCCACAGATCTTGCCGGCCGGGCCGTTTGTCGGGCCCGATTGCAGCTGTTGCATGCCTCTGGCATGAAGGAGAAAGGGGGTCTCTGCCCTTGCTTCCTGTTGTGCACACACGGGGATTAAAAGCACTTCAGTGCTCCGTGACTCCCCAACGGGAGCACGAGTTTAATTAATTAATTAATTAATTCTTGACGATCAAGCAGGCCGCACTGAGCAAGCCCTCCACCTGGTTTAGGCCAGAAACAAGGGCGGCATGCGCCTCAGAAGCCTGTGCCGCATATATAACCAACTAGGCCTGCATTACGTACCATCCGCACCGCTCAGGCCGCCCAACGCCGCCTTCCTTGGGGCACTCCCTCGGTCGCCACCGACCCACCGTCCTCTCCCCACAGCATTCCCTGCCCGCGTCATCGATAAACACCAGAAAACCTACACGGGTATTCTGCACACGGCGGATTGGATGGCTCTTAATTGTTGATTGGCCTCAACGCCCAGGGTCTTGCGTCGGTGGCTGTTCTCCGGCCTCTCGCTGCGGAGTGGAGATGGAGTGGGCTCACCGGCTTACCTCCGTGCTCTCCCCACTGATGGCCCCCCCATTTGTCCAGGCGCCTGAATCACTATCCGGTGGCACTGCGACACCAACCATTTGCCCCGCAACCTCTTGTTCCCGCAGCCTGGGCGGCCCTCAGGGTGGTACCTAGCTGCGGGCAGATCGACCTTGGACCCCACTGGGACCCACTACCTGTCATGCATGGGTGGCCAACAGCTATCAGCATTGGTACTTGCACTTGCACACGGTCCTCCTGACGGTACGTGGTGCTTGCCATGCAGCCCCGTCCGTTTAATTCAGTCCCCCACGCAAACATGCATCCGGTCTGAGGATGCGGACGTCGCGGCTTTCTACTCGACCTCGGCCCAACCACCGACCTGACCTCGTGGTTTTGGACTTTGAGGGAGGCGGCCGGCACTTGCTCATTGACGTTTCTGTGACTCGCCCCCTGACTCAGTCTGATGTGGTTGGTGCATCCCACGTGCGGTGGGCTACACGGCGGATCCGGGCTGAGCGGGCCGGCTCACGGCCTGTGGTGACGTCGGGCCGCACCAACGGGTGGTGCCCTTTGTCTTGGACTGGAGTTCGGGGCCATGGATGGGGACCCTGACCGCCGGCTCCGGTGAGGACCGCCTGGACCTGGAGGGCCAGCGGGCACCGTTGGTCGGCACGAACCTGGACGTCGTACTGGCGCCAACGCCTTTCGGTAGCGCTTACCTGGGCTATGGCTGACATCTAGCTTCAATGCTCCGCCGCACGCAGGCTGACAATTTGCGGCGCAGCATGGTTATACTAGGCTGTTTTACCTCATTCCGTTGTGTGGAGTGTCCCATGCCGGATATTTTGTCGTGAGTTATATTTTGTCGTGGTATCTCTTGTTAGCGTTGGCTTTAATGTTTATGGTTAATTGGGTGCATTCACTTTGATGTAAGTAATTTTACTTTTTTATATGTATGCAGTTTGCAGCGCCGTGACTGCTGGGGTTGAAGCTTCGGTGGGCAACCTTTGTTTCCGCATTGGATGACCCGGGCCTAGCTAGCTCCACCGTGTTGCATGAGCGAGGTGGTCAGTGAGGTAAGCTTCTCGGCCAGCGGCCAGGTCACGTGCTCGCCTCCTCCAACACTGCGCGGATATGCAAGGATGACATATGTCATCCTTGCATGCTGCATGAGGGAGGGCCGGAGCAGGTGTGGCCGCTGCAGGCGCTGGGTGGGAAGCTGGGTTGCGGAGCGCACCAACTTGAGGGCGCGTTCGTTGAGCTGGAGGAGCTGTACAGGATATAGCTCGAGGTGATGGTGCTTTTCTGACGCGGTGAGAAACTGCGCCACGTCAACGTCGGCGATGGGCCCCCAGTACCCAACGAGCTTGTGTTCCTGTGCCAAGAACTGGCCAGATGATCTTGGCGCATTCTGGACAGACCACGTTGGGGTCGTCATATAGCCGGGGTCGCATCACGTGCGTACTTTTTAAATACAGTGTGTTTTAACTGTAACCGATTATACTGGCGGGTGCGTCTAAAAAGACGCATCGAATGCGAGTGATCTGACTGAAGTTTGGGCTCATGCAGACGCGAAAGTTCGATCGGTGAGCTCCGCCGTCAACCATGTTGTTCAGCTGTGGCTTGCCTCCCGGGGCATGAGGGAAGACGGGTGTCTCTGCCCCCTTCCCAGTGTGCAACATATAGGGATGAAAAGCACTGTATTATTGTGCTCCGTGACTCCCCAACAGGGGCGCATGTTTACTGAATTAACTAATTAATTAATTTAATGCATGGGTACTACGACACGTGTCTATTAATTAATTAATTAATTAATGGGTACTAATATGTGCATTGCTGGGTACTAATGTGCTGGAAATGCCGTGCAGATCTGCTGCATGGTCCTTGCCAAATTCCTTCGAGTGAGGTGTTGAGCGAGTAGAGCCTGGCCCAGGCCAGGGGCCGATGCGGGTGTCCACATCGTCTGCCGTGTCAGGGAGCATGCATGCTACCCAACAGTTTGAAGCGATCACCGAACGGTACCTCAGACCCGTTGAGCAGCCTAGGCAGCGGCGGGCGACTGGTAGCACCAATCACCATCGCCTCTGTTTTGATGCTAATCTCCGGAGCCCTGCCGCCCGGGCCTTTAAGCCCAGACACAGTCCATGAGCCAGGTCTGAATGTGCTCGGGGCGCTCGATGAGGGTGGTATCATCCGCATAAATCAGGACGGACAGGCGACTACCAGGGCAATCGCCGCCCGTGCTACGGCGGTTAAGGATGTTCAAGCCAGGCTCGAAACCCAAGGGCGGGAAAACGCGCACGTGCCTGGTGCATGACGTGATCCACGACAATCATGAACAGGGACAGGACACGACCTTGCTACACCCCGTGGTGAAGGGGGAAGGGTGGGGTGGTCTCTTCCACAGTCCGCTCTGCTTCCTGTGAATCCTCGTAAAGCGCCGGCAAATGGCAGCAATAAATGCTGGTGGCACGCGGTCCAGGGCCAGGATCGATGGCCCAAAGAGCCTCCCGGCCAGAGGACTGTGTCAAAAGCCTTGACATAGTCGACAAAAATGAAGACCAGCGGGAAACCATCAAGGCAAATGCGACGCACAGTCCACCAGCCGGCGCGCGACAAAGACAGCCATGACAGTGTTACGGCCACTATGGAAACCCATCTGATACTCAACCAAGGTGTGGGTCCAGCGCAGCGCAGAGCCTGTGCAGCATCATGCGCATGAAAGCCTTCAGCGCAGCGCTCTTGAGGCACTCACCCCGATAGTTACCAGGGTCAGCAGCAGAACCTTCACGTAAGCCAGCCATAATTTCAATGTACAAGGCTACACATTTCCATCTCCATTCATATTCATCATCCTGAATGACTCGAAAATGCGGAAAAGATAACGGCATGCTCGAGCTACCATGGTCCGGATATTGTCCCGATTTCTGGCCTGCGCTGGTTGTCTCCTTGACATATATCCTCAACTAGACACTCCCGGCCAGTTAGGCTCGAAACACACGCCCTGATCAAGCATGCTGTTTCCGGCCCCACCGTCTAGGTCATCTAGTCGCTCTACACGTAAGCCAGCCATAATTTCAATGCACACGGATACACATTTCCATCACCATTCATCTTCATCATCCTGAACGACTCGAACACGCGGACAAGATAACGGCAGGCTCGAGCTACCATGGTCCAGATTCTCCCGATTTCTGGCCTGCGCTGGTTGTCTCCTTGATATATCCTCAATGCTAAATGGGTGGTGGAATGGGGATGGCTATATTGCCCTTGTAGGACACTTGCAGGCGGCACGTGTGGCCCGAACCGCTATGCTTATCTTGGGTGTAAGACAAAGGTTTTTTGCAAATAAATATGGCATGCCGTAGGTATGAGCACACCAAGTACCAAAAATTGTGCATGCATGGGGCGGGATTGACCAAGGCTTATGTAGTACCATTCTCAATCTAGCCAGGGGCGTCAGCTGCACACTCAAACTGACACTGGTGCAGGCCTTGGGCATAGGCCGTGCACGCAAAAGAATTGTTGTAGGGACAAAAAATGGCTGATGCGATCGTTTCCAAACATGGGAGTGAACCAGCATCCGGCATAGTCCCATTGACTTGGACATCTGCACCGGGAAAAAACCCTCAGGCTCCGGGAGAAGCCTTTATATTCTCCTGGGCTATCGGGGGTTAGCATGCAACCTACCCCCACACCCGTCATCATGGCCGAGCGCACAGTCGTCTTAGATAGTCTGGAGAGCGGAGTTGCTATCTGCGACTCCAGACCTGGGTGAGTGAGTCGCGCCACTTGCCTTTGCGGGTGAAGTATCCGCGTAGAAAAGTACCTCATCGGGTACTCTGTGGCATGCCTTCAGTGCATGTTCACGCACTTGTCTGCACCGCTGGTGATGGCAGCTGCCTAGTATGTTACAATTCTGGGGAAGATCCTGGCAGTCAAGTATCGGTTCGGCTTGGGAACTGCGAAGCAGCACATGTTCATCATCACCAATGTTGGCTACGCTCTGCTTGCATAACTGGTCAGAGTACAGCATGTTGGGCCATTCCAATAAAACTTGGCGAGGCATCAGGCAAGTGATGAGCCCTACATCCGTGGAAGCTGGGCACATGGTGGCATCCACATCGTTGGACAATGCCCAAAATAAACGAAGCCATGGAACCCAGCCACAAGAGGGACACGATGGTACAAAATACAAGGAGCCCACCCAGAAAGCCAAGTCAAAAGGCAAGCAAGAAATCGCATGAAATATACAGCGCTTGGAATGTATACGCCTAACACGATTACAAGGAATGCAAATGAGACACACAAACATTGGCCAAACCATGACGGAGTAGAACACCCAACTACTACGTGCCCGCTGGCTATTGCCAAACCCAATCCACATCCTTTCAGAACGGGTAAACAAACCGAAATCAATACCTGGCAGGCCTCCCTCAACCAACCGTGTGGAGGTGCTAGGCCAACGAGCGTATGTACAGTGCTGACATCTGCATACAATTGCTTCTCGTGAATCTTACATACCATTGAAGACACACTTGAAACCCATGCCTGACAACCGTTGGAGCCAAGGGAGGGGCCATTAGCGAGACATCCACACAACTGCATCCCAACACCTTTATCCAAGCACAAGAGCACTCGGTATAGTGAATATAGGTCTGGGGCAAAGTAGCTAACAGCTACGACACACCAGGCTTGATGAACTTGCACATGCCTCACCCCCCCACGGGCATAACACAAACCAAGAGCTGCGAGACAGCAACCCCCTAACTATCGTCGCTGATTCTACCACACGAGGGGCACGCCGCATCCCCTCCACCACATATATGCATGATGCGGTCCTATATGATACGCCGCATCCCCTCCACCACATATATGCATGATCTATATACCATCACATATGTATATGGTCGTTCGGTCTTCCCCATGTGGCCAGCACGCACAAGCTTTTTTCCTCTCGAAAAACACACACTTTCAATGAACTTAAGTTGCCCGGCACGCATAAACAAGCCCACAAGCACGCAGCACACTCACCACTAGGCCCACGAGTGGGCAGGGTGGCATCGGGCAGAGTGGCACCAGCTTGCGCGTTGACGCGTGGTCGCGCAGAATCACGTACAGGTCGGTTCCGGGTTCAAGCAACTCAATCTGGGGTGGCAGGGGGGTGATCCCAGTATATATATGTCAGTGAGACACTTGTATATACAAGTATATCAATAAGATAACCAGTGCAGGCAGTGTCTATTGTGACTAATCAGTACACATCATGGGCGAGGACTCACGCAAGTGTATAGAGTAGTACACATTTAGCGGGGTCTACAATGGATGGCTGTAACAGCTTCTGCTAGAGCGGGGACGTGCCCCATCCCATATTTGTGCCGTCACACTGGCACTACCGGCGCATGCAGTACAAACGATACTGCCATCGAGACAAAGAGCGCGATACTTATATGTTTACAAGGAGCATTGAACAATGAACATGAAGGGGAGAAGAGCGGCAGAGGCGGAGCGGGGCTAAGGGAGATGCATAGGGACAGTCTTATGCCATTTGTCAATCGTGAGATGGACCGCAGCAGATGCCTGCG
>RPFO01000022.1:2489936-2645393 GCA_009746045.1 Mesostigma viride | reverse complement strand
GGAGGGAGGGAGGGAGGGAGGGAGGGAGGGAGGGAGGAGGGAGGGAGGAGGAGGGAGGGAGGGAGGGAGGGAGGGAGGGAGGAGAGAGGAGGAGGGAGGGAGGGAGGAGGGAGGAGGGAGGGAGGGAGGGAGGGAGGAGGGAGGGAGGGAGGGAGGAGGGAGGAGGGAGGGAGGGAGGGAGGGAGGGAGGGAGGGAGGGAGGGAGGAGGGAGGGAGGGAGGGAGGGGAGGGAGGGAGGGGGAGGGAGGGAGGGAGGGAGGGAGGGAGGGAGGAGGGAGGGAGGGAGGGAGGGAGGGAGGGAGGAGGGAGGGAGGGAGGGAGGGAGGGAGGGAGGGAGGGAGGGAGGGAGGGAGGGAGGGAGGGAGGGAGGGAGGAGGGCGGGAGGGAGGGAGGGAGGGAGGAGGGGGGAGGGAGGGAGGGCGGGAGGGCGGGAGGGAGGGAGGGAGGGAGGGAGGGAGGGAGGGAGGGAGGAGGGAGGGAGGGAGGGAGGGAGGGAGGGAGGGAGGGAGGGAGGGAGGGAGGGAGGGAGGGAGGGAGGGAGGGAGGGAGGGAGGGAGGAGGGAGGGAGGGAGGGAGGGAGGGAGGGAGGGAGGGAGGGAGGGAGGGAGGAGGGAGGGAGGGAGGGAGGGAGGGAGGGAGGGAGGGAGGGAGGGAGGGAGGGGAGGGGAGGGAGGGAGGGAGGGAGGCAGGCCACGAAGCGACCAGCATGTTTTGCCAACATAACAGGTGGCACCAGGGTCCCATAAAGAAACACCAGCCCCACTTGACCGCACCCACGACCACATCGAGTCACCTGCCCAGGTCAGTGACCGGCCTCACGCCACCATACAGAATCACACACATGTAGAGCCAGATCCTCATTCCCGCATCTTGTTCTTTTCCATGAACGTATACCCCCCTGCGCCACCCAATCCCAATCTCCTACCCCAACCAGACCCCCAAACCAAGAGCTCGCCAGGCCCTCTTGTGGCCAACAGCCTCCCTCTTCTACCCTTGGTTCAAGAAAATACTTTAAGCTCGTGTGCATAATATGCAACACAACTAGCAAACGGTCGTCCACCATTGCCTGCTTGCCTGACTATGCCCCCAAACCTAAGCCAGCCCACCCATGCATTCCATTAGAACACGGTGCGGGCCAGATTGTTTAGTAAGGGACAGATAAGGGCTCTCATGACAGAGGCACCCATAAGCTAAGGCCTTAGGCCCGCACGCAGGGCACGTTCGTGCTGGCAGAGTCTGGGCTCACCACGCAGACCGTTTGCTGCTCCCTTAACGCCTTCATCAAGGACTTGAGCTCCTCCATCTCAGGGGGAGACTCTGCGGGCATGAGATAAATTTAGAAACAGTGCAAGAATAAGAGGGAACAAAACAATTACTTCGCGCTTCACACATACAAAAAAAGATGAGTTGGCCTTCCATCATAGACATGCAAAGCTATACTACTACGAAAGCTTGCTCCTATGTCAGACAATCAATCAACGACGCCAATCATCCATGGGGTGAACTCATAGGTGCAAAGCTCAAAACGACGACGGTAGCCCACGGGAATGAGCACACATGCGCAACTCCCTCCTGGAGCAACCACCTCAACAAGAGTTGCTTTCAATAAACAGATGCCCCCAAAGCGCAACATGGCATGTATTCCTGAACAAAAAAGCCGCCGCTACCGGGAGGCGCACCACATACATTATAAAGGCAACCAACCGATGGTAACCATGACAAAGACTTTTGCCAAGCTCGTTCTATCCGAGATGCAGCAAAAAATAAACATACATGTGAAGCCCAGCAAAGAATAAAAAATAAGAGAATAGTGCCCACTCCCCAAAAATGCATGTCAAAAGCATAGATAATAAAACACATACCACAATTCTGGGTCTATCCAGCACAAGAGACGGCTATGCTTCAATAAACCGTGGCGAAAACGAAAATCCCTGCCAAGGACACAAGAGTCCCTGCCAAGGAAACCACCAAACAGGTCTATGGAAACCCACGAGTACCTGGCTCCGCAAGTATGTAGAAAAGCCGCCGGGCTTCGTAGGGCGCCTGTGATGGGAACACAACGAAGCCGGAGACATAGAAAAAGCAGCGTTGAGGAAACGGAGGGGATAGCGAAAATGGTGAGAAGAGGGAGTATGTGGGTAAGGTAAAGGGCAGGGGGGGGGGCTGGCGTCGGGTGTGGTTTGTACGGTGTGGGAATATGACATGGAGAAGGGCTAGGCAGGGTCGGTGTTGGTGGGGCAGGGGCAAGGAAACAATGCTGAAGCCAGAAAGGCTCAATGCCATAGAAGGATCTTTCTTCTATGATCTTTCTAAGTCTCTGCCATTGAAGGATGTTTAGCGACAAAGAAGTCCTGATGGTTTCAAGTTGTAAACATGGCGCCCTCGAGGTGATGTCATCAGGGACCTTACTTGGTTCAGCAGCCGGTGGATGGTCCAAGCATGTCAGCCAATGGGGGGCTGCACGTGTCTACCAGAATGAAACTTAACGCAATACCGCTGCTTCTGCCCTACAAGGCCAAATGTGACTACGGCTTCGCAAGCGGTAAGAGATCTTGGTGGATCTGGTGAATGTTGGAGTACCTAGCCACATGCAAGCAGTAGGTCAGCTGATGTCAAATCACATACTGGGCAGCACTAAAATAAGGAAACAAGAAAGTTCGATGCCCAACCCCCATTGATTATGTCACAAAAAGGCTCTAACCAAGATATTATGAAATGGTTAGCCGGTTCGGTACAACAGATAGTTTCAAATGTTCCTAAAGTATTGCACATCCTACATAAACTATTAGAACATTATAAGATCACACTTTCAAGACAGAATCCTCGTGAAGCATCCGCACCCCTGCGACAAGCCACTCACCCTGTCCCAGAAATCCATGCATATCTTCAGCATGAGCTTCCTGGGGGATAGAACCAGGGGGTGCGGCCTGCCAAACAGTCCATGTCGCACACAACCACCAAAGTAGGTGATGTTGTGAGACCCTGGGAACGCCCTTGTTAGGAGCAGAATCCGACGCACCCCGCTAAGCAACAATGGAAAAGTCAGAATCCAATGGGAGGCCGGTGGGTGGGTGGGTGGGTGGGTGGGTGGGTGGGTGGGTGGGTGGGTGGGTGGGTGGGTGGGTGGGTGGGTGGGTGGGTGGGTGGGTGGGTGGGTGGGTGGGTGGGTGGGTGGGTGGGTGGGTGGGTGGGTGACAGGGGGGTGGGTGGGAGATAGGGAGGAGGTCTCATACACGTGCTCGGGGTAATTACCATGGGGGTGGAGCCTGCTAAGTCATCCATTGGCAATTTATGCTCCACACACACCAACTCAAGGCACGAAAGGTCAGGCGTCGTAGGAACCAAAGTTTCCGGGCCCTTCCACTGCATTGTAGATCGATAGTGCATGAACAAATAATTGGCTGAGCACTAGTAGATTGCATCCTGACGCACCCAAGCATGTGAGGATACGGCAGGATAAGGCAGAGGAATCAAAGGCATCTCAGTAAAGCATGGGTTTGGTCCCACACCAGCGGGCATTCGACTAATGGGCCACACCTTGTGGGTGCTTCACATCCGCATGCAAAAATGGGAAAAGCTTGCCAACAAAGCCACCTAACTCCCCCTCCTCCCCCCATCACCTCTACCACACCACGTGCTCACACACGCACATTCTACGTGTGGACCTCCTGGGATCCCATGCATGCACCCACGTACCAGCAGGATGCGCCCGAGTAGGGGAGCGGGCCCGCGGGGCGAAATGTCCACCGCCCGAGGGGCCACTGCGGGAGCCCCCAATGGGAAAAGGAAGAGATCGATTCCATGGCAAATCATCATCATGACAACAAGCATGAGCAACGTTGTTGTGGTTTCCATCTTCCTGTTATTGTCGCACCTGGTTGGCCACGTTGAGGCCTTTTGGTATTGTCACGGGGCATTGGCACCGTTGCCAATAGCTGTTGCCGTTATGCTCAACCCACTTGTAGCCAGCCTTAACTGACGCTTGAGCATGAGCCATGCCCGGGAAATCAACTAACCAGAAGGTAAAATGTGTATATTACACCGTAGGCATCCCCCAATAGACTAGAATAAAGCCATACGTCAAACAACTTCACGATGCAGCCATGTCATATGCAAGGACAAAATGATGCCATATTCAACAAGAAAAAAAAAAGGCAGCAAGCGCTCCATTAGATTTCTGAACTTGCATCATACATGCCCATGAAATGCGCCAACCCCCCAATCCTGCATACCTGTTGCATCTTCTCGCTTCGGGCGACGACGGTGCCCCTCCACACGGCCTCCCCGATCTCGTAATCTTGAGGGCGTGGCAGCCTTGGCTGCAAGCTACGGGGCGGCATCGAAGCCACGGGGGCAGCTGGCGGCTCCGCCGACGGGCCCCCTGACGGCATAGGCGGCATTACCGGCATCGTCGGCATTATGTACATGGCCTGCGCATCATGCCCGTTGGCCTGCTGCATGGACACGACTGTAGCCGCGGGTGGCTGAGCGGCTTCCCCAGGCACGCGCAGCATCATGTCCGGTGGAGGTGGAGGCATGGGCGGAGGTGGAGGCAGAGGCGGGGGCGGGGGTGGGTACGATATTCTGTTGTCCTGCGTGAGTGGAGCCTCTATTGACGTGTCCGTGCTTGCATAAGCTCTTTGTGGGCCATGGTCCTCCATGGGTTCGATGTCCATGTCCACATCCATGTCCTCCCTAGCGGGCGGGTAATCCATCATGTTGGGGTGGCCCACTGGGTAGCTTCCTGTGTCTGGGTAGGGGGCATACTGGGGCATTCCGGGGCCTAGATGAATAGGCATCGTGGGCGCAGTTTGGCCTCGTTGTTCATACATCGCGTATGACTGCGCAAAGGCCAGGCCAGGCTGCTGGAACTGTTGTGTCGGATAGAAGGGCATTGCCTGTTGTCCCATGGCAAAATTGCCATCATTCGCAACCATAGGACCTGCTATTGAATATGGCTGATTAGGCACAGCATCGTGACCATTGGCCACCCCTCCCGAACCAGGATGCAAAATGGAAGACCCAGACGGAAGTCTCGAAAGGTGGGAATACGTCGGCTCAAATGATTCTGCACAAACAAAATCATCCAGAAAGTTCACACGACAGCAAGTTCACATTACGGTTCAGTATGGTGTGTTACCGGGAGGGTAGAGGTGCATGTCGTGATAGGAGAAAACACATTACAAACGGGACTGCTACCTCATTTAAAAAAATGCTTGCCATGGAGATTCAATGGGAAACATTCTCCGCTAAAACTAGAAAATATGTATTGGGACATGCAAAAACAACTTAATTTGTCCACACACTTCCATGCATGCTTTACTATATTAGTCTCTTCAAAAAGTGCCGTGGGTTAATGACGTCTCCCAAGTCCACAAGTTCACTTTATTACAACCCACGTAATATTGTCATGATTGGAATAAGCAAAACAAATGGTAAAACGTTACTAACTAATCAATCCCCTACTAAGCAACTTCCACGGTACCATAAACCTGGGATAACACATGATAACGATACCACATGATAGGGATAACAAGTTATCACAAAAGGCTAGCTCTTTGGCCATGCCTTTTACCCCTTCAAAGGCCAAGGTGGGAAGCCAGGAGCACAAACTTTACTTAATTCCGAAAGCCCACATTTGTGACCTCCACCTAGGCTCAATAAACCACAAGGCACGTCCATTATATTGCATCACAGTGTAGTAGATACCGCCCACTCTAGGTTGACATGAGTACTTGTTCCGTGGTTGATGGCACATGCATTCTTGGTTGAGAATTTGACGACACAATGATGCACATTTATACAAAGATACCGATATTCGTGTATAATGTCTACCTATATTCACGTGATAAAACAATGAGACAATCCATTGTCTCATTGTTGAAGTGTTTTCAAACAATTCTCAAGCCTATGCTTACAAAACCCCCATGTTGTGGTTTAGGCGCAATGCAATCCAACAACACATATTAGCCCAACTCTACTTTTATTAAGAAAGAGAGAACCTTAGTAAGCTAGCCATTCACTTCTACATAAAACTATCTGAGTGTATTGTAAAGGATAAATAATTAAGAAGACACATTCGTGAAGACCTTCACGTGGACCGGTTTGGGTTTGCATGGTAAACTTTGGACAAATTTTCAAAAAACTTAATTTGGCATAAAAAGGCATAAAAATATATGAGTAGGGCTCCCAACATTGAGAGCTAGTTCATTCTCCACCTGTTGCCATATGCACCATTTCCACCATGGAAAGAGGAACTCCATATATTCAGATCTTCTCCAGAGGGGCCTGGTTCACCAAAGTTACACGGCCCATCAATGGCTCCTCCACGCACGTTCCCAACGGTAAGACCATGGTATCCGCTCACGCCGCTTGGAAAATACATCGTATTTTGATCGTGCATGGTTGCCATGACTTGGGGGTTCGCGTGCATGGGGGCAATGTTGTTGCGCAATTGGACACTGGCTCCTGCCGGTACGGATGGTCTAGACCATGAGGAGATCTCTCTGATGCCTGAATTCTGTGGAACTAGCGTGTTATCATTAGTCGGTGGCAAATGGCTGGCATAGGTCGAATGTCCCAAGTTGCTCCACATGTCTGGTCGATAGAAGTTGACAACTGCGCCCGATTCCCTTATAGGCTCAATCAAAGACCATCGGCGGTCCCCAGAAGCAGTTATTGGTCCCTGCCACCCATGTTGATTCAAAGACCTCTGGTGCTCGTCCGTCTGGTGCGTAGTGTCCGCCGTGATCACACTATTGTCAATAAATCCGACTAAAATGGAAGCGATGATAGTTGGCGCTATGGATGTTCCTGTCACAAAGCCAAAAACGCGAACGACCGATGAGACGACCAAGCTAGCTGATTTAAGTAAGTGCTTCACGCAAATGATCAATGTAACGCATGAAATTTTCATGATGCTTATACCATGTGACCTAAAATTGGTGATACTGCTGCCAATAGCAAACAAGGTTTCCCCTAGACAGAACCTAAAATGTGAATGTGACCATCAGGTAGGCAGCTCGGCATGTCATGCAAGCTTTCCCTTGCGATTGTGAATCATGATCTTCGACTTGAATACTTGAACGTATTCCCAGGTGGTGTGAATGGTTACTTTTTTTAAAAAAGTGGAGTAAACACTTATGCTTAAGGTGTTTACTTGTGTGTCTATGCCCCCCAACTCCCTTGTCATTGGACCCACTTGCCCCCCACCCTCCCCCCCGCCACACGCACACGAGAAAGAAAAAGAAAAAAAGAACATCTACACGCTATGGGCAATACATCCTTTATATAAACAAATACGCTATGGCAATACATGCGATGTACAGACAAATTCGCACCTGGAGCAGTTGGATTAGCAGCAGCGTTTGCAGTGAGTTCGAGGGTGTGGTTGTATTTGCATTCTTCGAAGTCGATGCACACTTTTTTCTCGCGATACTTTGGGCACTCATCTTGCCACTGCCATACAAAACACGTAAGCGGTTGCATGTAAAAAAACACACAGGAAATGCAACCAAGGTACGTTCCGGTAAACACATTGCATCCATCACCATCATATGATGATGGCACACATTAACGTAATTAGAAAAAGAGTATGCAGAATGTCATCACAACACAACAAACCCAAAATCCACATGTTAAAAGTGGACCATCTGCGACCCCCCTCCCCATCATGTGGGTTGTGAGTAATGGTCCTTAGGCATATCCGATTTGAGCTTGCGATAGCTTGATGGAAAGGTCTAATCAAGCGAATCCACAAACTCGTACACAAAACAAAAACAGAATACTTCTGCGGTTGCTAGCCCGTATTTTGTGTCAAACTCACTTATTTCGAAGCGAGGATGCCCCCTTGTGCCAAAAAATCTCACAAAGGATCATGAGAAGCAACTTTAAAATGGCCACTTCTAGAAACCCCACAAGACACAAGCTAGCAACCAGAGGAATAAATTTGTATTTGTGGCGTACTTGAGTTTCTGGATTCTTTTTGTGAGACTTAAACTCCCCCTAATCAACTACAGCTTCCGACGGGCATGTCCATCCGCCCGTCCAGCCAAGTTGTCCGTTCTCCCGCACCGTGGCGTTGCCCACAGAAACAACGCCAGCAGAATTGGATAAATTACAGTGGGCGCCCTTGCAAGCTAAAATCGGACATGCATAGATTGTGGGTAGGTAAACCACACGACAGGGAGGGAGGTTACTAACCGTCCGCGAATGTAGCATCAATAGGCACATTCAAAACTTGTTTTACAGCAAATCATCCAATTGATAATAACGAGACACCTACCACCAACATGGCATCACGAAGATTTGTATCATGCATCACTCAAAAACCTGCATGAGGCATATTGCCCATTACCAACTCGCAGGTTAAACAAAGCGATACCGGTGAATAGTATTGTACCTATTACGTCAACATGCAATAAGCTAATTTATGGTCTACAGACGAATGCAAGGATTTGTGAGATATGACTCCGTTTGACAAAGAAGGAAACATCTATGATGGCTTAACCCTCATGATGATGATTAAACGTGATGCAATGCCAATACTCTACGTAGGTTGATCCCTTGACACTTCAATATTGTTAAGCACATGATGACATCATAACGTGTCCATTGCATCCAAGCAGTTCATTACCGGGCGGAAGGGTAGTCGATTGCTATGCTCCTTCGCTTTCTTCATCCTGCATCGTGAGGGGCACAACATGACCAACAACAATAATGTCAACCGTGTCAGATGGGAAATAGTATAATACTTCCCACACAACGATAATGCATCAAATCGCGCACAATGACAAAAAAATGCCATGGTATCTTTGCCATCCATGCCATGAACCAAATTACAACGACTTTGGTAGAAAAATAGCACTATACTAGCATTATACTGCACTATGGTACTACAGGGGTTTGTGGGTTAATCCTGGGTATGCCCCTAAAACCCCTCAGGCTCCGGGAGAGGCCTTTATATTCTCCCAAACCGGCGCCTCTACATGTGTTCCAAGCCTAGATCTGTGGGCTCTGGACCATGGGGCAGCCCTACTGCATCCGCTATGAGTCAGCCATGCTTTGCACATGCAGAGAGCCACTCTCTGCTGAGACGCCATCATGCCCAAGCCATCAAGCCTAGCCACGATCATCTTCCACCCCATGTCCGCAACTTTGCACAGCTGCTGGAATACATGGTGGTGCAGGTGCACCTCAATTGTGCATCCCGAGTAGGTGGCAGTTTACACCAACCACTTGCAGGTTGTCGCCTAGAATGTATTGAAAACCATATGCCCCGTCTCAGGGATGTGTGTTGCATATCCTCCCCACGGAGGTATGTTCTTAATTAATTAATTAATTAACTAATTAATGGTACTACAGCATTATACTAGCATTATACTAGCATTATACCGCACTATGGTAAAAGCTCTTCCACGGTTTTTACAAAATCTTAGACTACTGCAAAGGACTCACGGGACCATTAATTTGAAACAACTTTGAAGTTCGTAGGGGTCCTATCTATCTATGGGTACTCTTGTATTATGCTTATATGTGTCTTGGCTCAACCACACAACATGCATTGAACTCGCTAGTTCCCATGTGGATCCCATCCACTATTGCAACGTGCAAGCAAGTTCCTAAGACTTAGAAGGTATTGATGTATTGCCATGTGCATAGTCTATCCACGATCCCCCCGACTCACCCCATATAGTCCTTCAATTGGTTGCGCGTGGTCTCCCCCCAAGGGGCCATACTGCCATTCGCCGCCTTGACCCTCTCCCAGATACCCTGTATCACAAGGTGGGAAAGGAGAGAAGAGAACAATATTCTAACATCAGAGGAAAGCTCTTGAGGCACTCAATACGATGCCTCCAATCCCAAAGCGATTGATGTCGTTGTATGGGCCATGTCCAGCCACTACATGGACTCCTCAAAGTACAAATACTACTACTATGAGTAATATTGAGTTGCCTGGCAAGCACTACTTGACTTCTCAGCATCACTAGATGACAATACGAGTCAAGCTTGCCCATTGCACTGATCAATAAATGGCTGATTTCGCCACTATTCGAAACGAGAACATGAAGAGCATGTAAAAAAGTAGGTATATGCCATGGCATAACGTCGAGGCTATCACACACACACACAACCGTGGAAACATCTCATAGAACAACACATACGCTTGATTTGATGGCCTTCCCCGCGAAAACCATGTCGGCGGCCGTGGTGAAGTAGAGGAATGCGATGTTGATTGGGCGCAGGATCTCTACGAACTGGGGCCGGCCTTTGTCCGTCGTGTTAATGGCAACCCGCCCGGCTCGCCTCTGGATTTGTCCGATTAGAGAATCCTCGTCATCCTCAAGGCCGAGGTTCGTGATTTTGAGGATAACCCCCGCCCGAGCATCCGGGGCTAATGAGGTCCCCCCTTTCAAGCCTTCAAGGTTGTGGGCCGGCGTGTGCTTGATGTGCCTGCCTGCTATGGGCACGCCCATGTCGGGCGGAGGCGATGGCACTGGCCGCGATGCCGACGTGTCCAAAGCTGATCCCGACGGCTGCCTTTCTAGAGAGCCCCTGAAGTGGCCCGCATGACTGCCTGGTGTAGCAGGGTGACGTCCGCGTTGAGGTCGTGTGTGTGTGTGTGTGTGTGTGTGTGTGTGTGTGTGTGCTTGTGTGTTTGTGTACGTGTCCAGGAGTTGCCGAGGGGAAAGAGCCCCCGCATTACGACTACAAGAAAAACATCAGTAAAACCGATAACCTTGCACAGCAGAATAGGCCCAAATTGCAGCTAGATAGGGAATGGGCCTGAAACAGATAGCAAAAGGGCCACATAGAGCGATCAAGCCTGGCGGTTTCAGGTCGCGCCATTTCTACATGGAAATCAAACACAGAGAGGTGTCCCAATGCCCAAACGCCGACCTTCCAGCACGAAATTACCTCGCGAACCAGGATATGGAGGTCGAGCACTGTATTGGTCGGTCCTCCTCATCTTCAGGGCATATCGCCAGCATACGATGGCGTCATTGCGTTATCTGAGATTTAGGTAACATATTACCCCACCAACGAGGCTATGGACGCCATGATTTTCCTCAACCGCGCAGCCTCAAGGCCATTATTCTGGAAGGAAAATGAGACCGCCAGTATTAGCTTGGCCATGATTCTTGGCGGCAGGGATGGCCATATGCAGGCCATATGTACAGTATTTCAGGGTCGAAATACTGCCGAGCATATTCAGTATATACTGCCAGTCTATATACACGCACTAGTACATGGGCTATTTTGGTACCAAAATGACCCCGAAACATACCCAGCCCATTTGTTGTTGTTGTTGTTGTTGTGTCCCACGCCGCACATGGGCAGCAGAGAATCTATATCTATAGTGGCCGAGGGCTGGATCTATATAGTATCGGTGCCCATGCCCATGTAGATTCCAACAGTACTTTGGGTTCTCACTTCTTTCCGGGTAAATGGGTGTATATTACAGTAAACAAAAGGAACAAGAACGGGGGCTTCGCCCCCGGGCCCCCGGTAGTAACCAATATTGTGCCTGTCCGGCGTTTGTGGCCGGTCTCCGGCCGGACACGTCACCTACTCTACTACAACCGTCTACGGAACGTGTGCACATTTAGGGCCCACTGAACGCGAGCAAATATTCCAGTCCGGGCGACCAACTGGAGTGAAAATCTGTGAAAATCGTACGCTAGTTCCCGGCCAATCGGAGATTCTGGAGACATTTGCCCTTCCCATTGCGCTACGGAGATGTGCGACTGAGGCCGTAAGCATTTGTAACCGTTGGGGTAACACAGCGAACACGTCTTGCACTTTGTTCACTGTGCGATGTTCAGACGGAGGTACGTGTAAATTACGTATGCGTATATCATTGCTTGTGCGTTAGGTTTAGTTGTGACATTTATTGAGCGTTACGGAAGCATTTATATTTCATTGGTAAGGCAGGGAGGACCATGAGCGCGACATTAATCTATTCATCCATTAATTTATCACAACCGGTTATACCGTAGGACAATTTACAGTAAAGTTGGTCGCCCGGAGTGGAAGCAATATATGCATTCATTGAGAATATTAGAGGCGGGTGAGAATGGCATGCAACATAGGGAAATTAAACCCCGAAAAGAAGAACCTGAAATATATGTATCAAGGAGACAACCATGTATACCTGGCATTATATACTGCTTTACCAAAGATGCCCTCTACCTACATGCAGTTTCACCCATGGAGTATGCCCCTTAGATCAACCCCTGTCACGCAGTGCGTTACCAATGATGATAGGTATTGGGCATACGTACATGCAGCTTCACCCATGCCGTACGCCCCTCAGGTCAACCCCTGGCACGCACCGTGCCTTACCAATGACCGGACAGGTAAGGAGTACCTAGTGCAGTTTCGCCCATGCAGTATGCCCCTGAGATCAACCCCTGTCACCTTTCTTTCCAGCACAACCCTTTGGTAAGAAACCAAAGCTTGCCACAAGGCCAAATTCAATATACGCATACGCATAATGCAACCTACGCATACGCATAATGCAACCTACGCATACGCAAGATATGTATACACATAACATACAGCCTTACCAATGATACTCCCTACCTGCATGCGTTTCACCCGTGCAGTATGCCCCTCAGATCAACCCATGTCACTTTCTTTCCAACACATCCGTTTGCTAAAAATACACAAGCTGGTGAGCCTCCAAGCACAGTGAAGCCTCCAAGCACAGTGAAGCCGGTGCTAAGAAACGTTTAATTGCCTCAATATTTACATACAACTGAGCAGCCTGCAGCAAACACCTTCCAACAAACCACTCAAAAACCACTCGATAAAACCCCGACAGCCGACATGTTTCGCTTCTTAGCAACGTTATCAACGTGAGGTTATGCCTTCTTTCCCGTCAGATAGCGCCAGATCCCTTGCCATGCCGCCCTGCAGCGCCGCCGGAGTTTTAATGATGTTATCTACGTTGCATGCCTGTGAGGTGTCAAGGCGCGAGCCACCACAAAAGATGATCCCACCACAAAGTAGATCCCACCACGAAAGGTATCGTCCCTCGCCCGGGGGCATAAGAAAGGGTCCGAATTCTCCCGATTTCTGGCCTGCGCTAGATGTCTCCTTGATAAAAATTTTCCCCCTTCCATGCAGGACGCGCATCCCGCGAGACTGGTGGCGCAAACCGATAGTTATGGAAATCTTGACGTAAAGCAGCACACTTTCGACTCAAAGGCCAGTATAAACGCTTCCTTGCCGTTGATTGAATCCCACAACACCTGACTTTTCAAAATGCACAAACAACATCATTCAACGACCTTCTTTCACGAGTTCGCATGATTTCTCTGCATTCCGCATGCTATCGTTGTCTTCGTCCCTTCGTGCCTTCGTTGCATCCGTTAAAATCTGTTGAAATCATTGAAAGCAACGCTACCGAGCTGTCCTTTGGCACGCAGCGACTGCGGTCGCCACGACACGCAAAAACCAGGCAGCAACCGGGCAACATGCACAAACAACACCATTAAATGACCTTCTTTAATGGAAATCGTGCGAATTCTCTGAATTCCGCATGCTATCCTTGTCTTCGTCCCATCGTGCACTCGTTGCGTCCGTTGAAATTATTGAAACAAACCCTTAACGAGCTGTCCTCTGGCACGCAGCGACTGCGCAGTCGACATGCAAAGTGACGAACCAACACGCAGCGACTGGGCAGCAATTCTGTGGTCAAACTGACGCTAGTTCCCGGCCAATAACCGGGCAACAACCCCACCACGTTTGTCGCACACATACCGCTTGAATCGGTCGCAATGCCGAAATTCTGTGGTCAATAGGCCACGCTACTCGAATACGGAAGAGTTTGCGCAACACTTTTGGCAAGAGTTTGGGCAAACAACTTTAGGCACGCCAGCCAAAACGCTGTCTGACAAAAGTTTGGCCGCAATGGTGGCACAAATGGGCCAAACTTTGCCGCGCAACCAGTGGACGCAACCAAGCCAACGGCACGCATGTAAGGGAACCCCTACGGTCGACCCCCCAATCGCGGTCGCCGCGGAACGCTACTCGCACGCGGCAACAGTTTGCTTTTAGGGTTTGCGCAAACAAATCGCTGTCTAAAATTGTAATATAAAGGGCAACAAGTTGGGGGCCCCTTCGGGGCCCGGACTTTTTGGCGCCTGAGCGGGCGATTGGCGCGTACACCCGCGGGGTGCGTCCTCGGGAACGCCGGCGCCACGCGGGGCGCGCAGCGCGAAGGGGCAGTGGCCGAGGGCGCCGAGGCGGGGGGCCAGCGGGAGCCATAAAATTTCGGCTTCGTACGGCCCGTCCGCAGGCGGAGCCCCCTGCTTTTCCCAGCGTCGAGCCGTTTCCTGGCACGCTCCCCGTCTTAACACGTTCAGGCAAGTCATCTCGCTAAAGGTCCACTGCGGGGACGAAATAATTATGTACATGCAAATTCGAGGCTATGGCGGTGCAGAAAACTGATTGGTGTAGGAGCATCGATGCATGGATTCGTTCCAAATATTGTAGTCATTTTTTATGAGTTATGGCTGGGATGAGTAGGTCATCCAGCAACATCTGGGTGTAGTTCGTGGCATGTTTCCCTACCCTTTTGGGAATGCCCTTGGGGCCAGGCCAGGTCAGAATATGCCGCCCTGGCCGGCCAAGCCGCTGGGGGCCTGCCAGACCAAAGTCCCTATATGAGTGTGCTTTGGTCCCAGTATGGACACTAAACTGTTTTAGGTTAGTTTGTGGACATTACCATGCAAGGTGCAACTGGCTCCTATTGTGAGGCGCGAGTTGGACACGATTTGAGGGCTAAAAGCTAAAATTGTTTGCTGACACAGCTAGCCCGCAACACACATAGCATAGGTGTCACACTTCATGTAGTGTTCAAGTTGGGGCATGATGCAGACAATGTTTGTTCCAACTCTGATTTATTATAATGAGTTGTCTTGAGCACTTCATAATGAGATTAGCACAGCTCATTTTAAGACACACCACCGCATCTTTATCAAACAATCCCATCCAATTCCCAACTTCACCATGGAATGGCCATCAAATGTTACCATGTGCACGATCGCTCATGCCCACTTCAAAATCACCTTAAGAAAGAAAGTTTTGTATTCGCTAACTTCTTTACAACCACCACCAGTATGGGGCAACCACAGGCCCTCACTGTGACCACTGTGACCACCGCAAGGGCACGCCATCACATGCAGCCATAAATGTATCTAACGAGGCAAGGCCAGCTGGTATCCAGGCGGCATGTTGCCACCACACACGTCTCGGTTACGGCGCGGTCACCCATCTTCATGTCCCTGCAAATATGCACCCCATAACAACGTGTGACAACCCACAAGACCCCACGGTGCCCTTTTGCGGGATCGCAGGGCATGGCAGGGCATGTGCGTGTGTACCACCCCTACCTGCCTGCCCAACGCCCCACTCCCCATGCCCCAAGTTTCATGGCTCGTGCCCCAGGTCCCCTGCCCCGTCCCACCTGCCCACTGTGCCCCTGCTTGTGACTGGCCTCTGACCACATCACGTGCACGTGGCTGAGGGCCTGCCCCATGCCCTAGTCCCCACGACCTGTGACTCATAGCTTCAGAAAGGCTCCCCCTGCCCCCTGCCGCCTGGACCCTGCCCCCCGCCCCCTCCCCCCTTCCCCCTGTCCCCATGCCCTCCTCCCTGTGGTGCCCCCGCTAGCTGGCTTGCCAATAATCACATCTCGTGCATGTGGCTGCCTTGCTGGCTGGCTGGCTGGCTGGCTGGCTGGCTGGCTGGCAAATATGCACCCCATAACAACGTGTGACAACCCAGGGCAGGGCATGGCAGGGCATGTGCGTATGTACCACCCCTACCTGCCTGCCCAACGCCCCACTCCCCATGGCTCGTGCCCCAGGTCCCTTGCCCCGTCCCACCTGCCCACTGTGCCCCTGCTTGTGACTTGCCTCTGACCACATCACGTGCAGGTGGCTGAGGGCCTGCCCCATGCCCTAGTCCCCACGACCTGTGACTCATAGCTTCAGAAAGGCTCCCCCTGCCCCCTGCCGCCTGGACCCTGCCCCCCGCCCCCTGTCCCCACGACCTGTGACTCATAGCTTCAGAAAGGCTCCCCCTGCCCCCTGCCGCCTGGACCCTGCCCCCCGCCCCTCCCCCCTTCCCCCTGTCCCCATGCCCTCCTCCCTGTGGTGCCCCCGCTAGCTGGCTTGCCAATAATCACATCTCGTGCATGTGGCTGCCTTGCTGGCTGGCTGGCTGGCTGGCTGGCTGGCTGGCTGGCAAATATGCACCCCATAACAACGTGTGACAACCCAGGGCAGGGCATGGCAGGGCATGTGCGTATGTACCACCCCTACCTGCCTGCCCAACGCCCCACTCCCCATGGCTCGTGCCCCAGGTCCCTTGCCCCGTCCCACCTGCCCACTGTGCCCCTGCTTGTGACTTGCCTCTGACCACATCACGTGCAGGTGGCTGAGGGCCTGCCCCATGCCCTAGTCCCCACGACCTGTGACTCATAGCTTCAGAAAGGCTCCCCCTGCCCCCTGCCGCCTGGACCCTGCCCCCCGCCCCCTGTCCCCACGACCTGTGACTCATAGCTTCAGAAAGGCTCCCCCTGCCCCCTGCCGCCTGGACCCTGCCCCCCGCCCCCTCCCCCCCTCCCCCTGTCCCCATGCCCTCCTCCCTGTGGTGCCTCCGCTGGCTGGCTTGCCAATAATCACATCTCGTGCATGTGGCTGCCTTGCTGGCTGGTTGGCTGACTGGCTGGCTGGCTGGCTGGCTGGCTGGCTGGCTGGCTGGCTGGCTGGCTGGCTGGCTGGCTGGCTGGCTGGCTGGCTGGCTGGCTGGCTGGCTGGCTGGCTGGCTGGCTGGCTGGCTGGCTGGCTGGCTGGCTGCCTGACCCATGCCACATACCCCACGCCCCAAGCCTCGTGCCCCATGTCCCCAAGTTTCATGGCTCGTGCCCCAGGTCCCCTGCCCCGTCCCACCTGCCCACTGTGCCCTTGCTTGTGTCTTGCCTCTGACCACATCACGTGCAGGTGGCTGAGGGCCTGTCCCATGCCCCAGTCCCCACGACCTGTGACTCATAGCTTCAGAAAGGCTCCCCCTGCCCCCTGCCGCCTGGACCCTGCCCCCCGCCCCCTCCCCCTTCCCCCTGTCCCCATGCCCTCCTCCCTGTGGTGCCCCCGCTGGCTGGCTTGCCAATAATCACATCTCGTGCATGTGGCTGCCTTGCTGGCTGGCTGGCTGGCTGGCTGGCTGGCTGGCTGCCTGCCTGACCCATGCCACATACCCCACGCCCCAAGCCTCGTGCCCCATGTCCCCTGCCAGCCTGCCTGCCTACACGTGCAAAGGAAACAAACATGGCCCCGCTGGCACAATGCAAAGCACACCTGGTTGATCAGGTAGCGGGCACGCCTGCACAATGAGACATCAAAATTACACAGCCAGCAAAGCAAAATTCAGTGTGCAAGCGAATGGGGCCTACGTTTGACAGCAAGTATGATGAATCCATGTAGAAAAATATGGCACAACACATGGTTGCCCACCTGCACGTACAGCCCAGTAAAAATTCACGTGCAGCAAACTGTCTACCCATGCGTGAATTTGGCTTCAGCCCAGTAAAAATCTGCACAACACAAATATTGCACAGCCATTAGAGCAAGTCTAACTTTGGATATGCTGGATGGAAGCAATATAGCACAGCATGACACACCCCTAGTTGCTCATCTTCACCCATATAGCCCAGTGAAAACCCATGTGCAAAGCAAGGCAGCTTATCACACGCAAAACCACCATCAACGTCAGGAAGCACAGCAGTCAACGACTCCCAAAATTGGTGCACGAGAAATCATCCATGAGCAATCATGGGCTTTCCCTGCCCAGCCTGTTCCAGAAGAAAGCAACACGGATAACGTGGCAATGACATTCCCAAGGAGAATGAAGAGGACGCACCCCACGGATACGACAATGGAAGACAGACTCTTGGTCCGGTATGTGCACGCTGCGACCAAGAAAATTCGTCTGGAAAAAAGGAAATTGCATAAGATTACGGTAAACGTAAATCACATTAGATAAAAGCAGATACATTGACCACATCTTTGACACAAACGGCCATCGCCAGCGTTCGTCCCGTGCCAAGCAATCCAGCGCTCAATCGCAACTGTCTATGGTGACACCAGACATTCGTTTGCCCCATCCCACGTCTTCCATGAACAGCAAAAATGATTTTACAAGGCGTGAAATACGTAAAACTGAAGAATGACGACACTGAAACAAAACAATCTGATAACGACGTTCAATGTCCAGGTCGCTGGCTATTGTACAGCAAATGCCATAGCGACACGGACCTCTCCCACGCAGGTAGCACGGGGTTGACGCCCCGCCAGCTCAGAAAGTTTCATACGTACTCTTCCAATACAAACTTTTGATGTATAAAAGCCAGGAATTCGCATTCCCAATCCCAATTTTACATGCTACGTCGCCCGCCATCGCCAGCCAGCAACAACTATGGTCATCACGTCGCTTTGTTTCATTAACATTTTTTGCCCCGACCATGCCGCTTTTATTATTCACGTTCACTTTACCCATTGCCACTGCCCAGCCTGGTGCGTTCCACGCGACGCTCGCCCCGCCCTGCATGCGGAACTAAAATTTGGTACGGTTCGACCGGTCCAACTTTCCCCGTTCGACCTGAATACTTCAAGTCCGTATTTTTGTCAGGGTCCGAGGCGGGGGGGGCCAGCGGGAGCCCAAAAATTTCGGTTTCGTACGGCCGTTTTTTGGACGGAGCCCCCTGCTTTTCACATTTTGGAGCCGTTTTTTTTCCACGCTCCCCGTCTGAACACGTTCAGGTCAGTCATCTCGCAGAAATTGGCACAGAAATTGCGTGGGAAGTAGGCCGAACCGAAAATTGAACAAAAAACCCGTTCAGAAAAGTGTTCGAACTTAATTTTCGTTCAGTCTGAACACTTGAAATGTTTGCTTCGGCAACAAACTCTTTCCCCTGCCGTATATGCCCCCCGGCATTTCTCGCGCATTTTGCTGAATTCAGATTCCGTTCAGAATAGGTGACAGTCGATCTTAGGAGGGTGTGACGGCGTTCAGGCCGGCGGTTACAGGCCGTAACTCGCGGCTCCGCAGGATTTCAGGATTTGCCCTCGGTCGTGGGGTTGCGATCAGGCCGTACGGTACGGCGCCCGCGGCGATGTCAGGATGTTCGGGGTTCTCCCTTGCGCAACACGATCGTAATATAGTAGTTGACAAGTTGGGGGCCCCTTCGGGGCCCGGACTTTTTGGCGCCTGAGCGGGCGATTGGCGCGTACACCCGCGGGGTGCGTCCTCGGGAACGCCGGCGCCACGCGGGGCGCGCAGCGCGAAGGGGCAGTGGCCGAGGGCGCCGAGGCGGGGGGGCCAGCGGGAGCCATAAAATTTCGGCTTCGTACGGCCCGTTTTTTGCAACGCTCCCCGTCTGAACACGTTCAGTTCAGTCATCTCGTTAGAATTGGCACAGAAATTGCGTGGGAAGTAGGCCGAACCGAAAATTTAACCGAAAAACCGTTCAGACTAGGGTTCGAACTTAAATTTCTGCACATTTCCCGTTCATTCTGAACACTAGAGAATTCCCGTTCAGTCTGAACCCTTAGTAAATCAAGTAGGATGTTTGGATAGAGATCCTTCCCGTAGTAACAAGTTAATCAGCCGTATATGCCCCCCGGCATTTTTTGCGCATTTTGCTGAATTCAGATTCCGTTCAGAACTGCTGACACTCGATCTTAGGAGGGTGTGACGGCGTTCAGGCGAGCGGTTACGGGCCGTAACTCGCGGCTCCGCAGGATTTCAGGAATAGTTGTCGTTCGTGGGGGTGCGATCAGGCCGTACGGTACGGCGCCCGCGGCGGTGTCAGGATGTTCGGGTTTCTCCCTTGCGCAACACGATCGTAATATAGTAGTTGACAAGTTGGGGGCCCCTGCGGGGCCCGGACTTTTTGGCGCCTGAGCGGGCGATTGGCGCGTACACCCGCGGGGTGCGTCCTCGGGAACGCCGGCGCCACGCGGGGTGCGCAGTGCGAAGGGGCAGTGGCCGAGGGCGCCGAGGCGGGGGGCCAGCGGGAGCCCGAAATTTCGGTTACGTACGGCCGTTTTTTGGGCTGAGCCCCCTGCTTTTCAGAGTTTCGAGCCGTTTTTTGCAACGCTCCCCGTCTGAACACGTTCAGTTCAGTCATCTCGTTAAAATTGGCACAGAAATTGCGTAAGAAGTAGGCCGAACCGAAAATTTAACCGAAAAACCGTTCAGAATAGGGTTCGAACTTAAATTTCTGCACATTTCCCGTTCATTCTGAACACTAGAGAATTCCCGTTCAGTCTGAACCCTTAGTAAATCAAGTAGGATGTTTGGATAGAGATCCTTCCCGTAGTAACAAGTTAATCAGCCGTATATGCCCCCCGGCATTTCTCGCGCATTTTGCTGAATTCAGATTCCGTTCAGAACTGCTGACACTCGATCTTAGGAGGGTGTGACGGCGTTCAGGCGAGCGGTTACGGGCCGTAACTCGCGGCTCCGCAGGATTTCAGGAATAGTAGGCGTTCGTGGGGGTGCGATCAGGCCGTACGGTACGGCGCCCGCGGCGGTGTCAGGATGTTCGGGTTTCTCCCTTGCGCAACACGATCGTAATATAGTAGTTGATATCGTTAATATCGTTAGGTGAAGGGGTACCACGTATTGACCAGCTGGTTACCCAATGTGTGTTCTCTTGGGTTCTCACTTCTCCTGGTGCTGGACTGCTGGTGCAGTACCTGGTATTGCAGCAGACAATTCAGGGACAAAATAATGTACAAAAAGATAAAATAAGTCAATGATTTACAGCAGATAAATAAGTCTTTCAACCCAAGGTTCAACCTGTCACAAATCAACTCAGGAGTCAGGATCCACGAAGCAATGGCTGACAGGCATAAGGGTAGGAGCACCAAATGGCAGCTCTTGGTTGTGGAGCGTAGACGATAACCTGCGCACGCGAAATAAAAATGCTTCTTGTCCTTCGCCAGGCAAGTTTGTAAGGCAGACTTCCAGGACTAGCGATGCCATTGGTAAGACTATCTGCATGAGGTTGCCACTTACAAACCTGAAGACTGGCAATTGGCTACCCCGGGTCGGCTAGATGACTGTCCAAAATTGCTGGTGCGTTGGTGTGTCATGAGTTACCGATGGGCCCCTGGCGTGCTGACCTAAACCGAGAAGGACGACTCGCGCATCTGGCAAAGCATCCGATGTCAACAAATCGTCCAAAAAGAAATTGAATTTACAACATGGATGAGGGAAGAACCGCAATGTCGGCGCCGATTGCATTCGGATGGCGTTCAGTATATCGTCCATAATTCTCGTAGACCAGATAGTCTACTTCGCATTTGCAGCGAGGCATCTCTAATTGCCTTAGTGTCAATTCTCGCCACATGCTATTGGGCACCGCCGTCAATTTGGCAGCCCCCATGCAGTTCGGCAACGGTCCTGTCAGTATGGGCGCTCCCAGCGGGCACGACGCTGGTCGTGACAGTCACGCTGGGGCTGGCCGGCTGGGCCATCCACCGAGCCTTTTCTGTACAGCAGGAATCCTTGTTTTTCCTAAACGGCGTGGGTGTTCAACTTGAGACCAAGTATCTGCTGGGCAGTCCAACCAAGCGCATGTATAGCTTGGACAAGGTGCGCGGGGTCGTGATCAACGAGGCCGTCCAAGCGTTCGGCTGTCATTTCTATTTGGCGCTGCTGGTGGATGGAGAAGATGAGATGGTGGTGCCATTCCCACGGACAAGGCTCCGCCTTGCACAGTTGAAGGTGGTATACGGGGACTTGCGTGACCTGCTGGCCAGGCAGCACGGCACTACTTGATACTTTTGCAGGACTATGCATGCAATTGCTCCCACATCGTTTTCATGGTAGGGGTACCAAGCATTCAGCAGCTGGCTAGCTGGCTGGGTATGTTGTTAATGGTACAATTAATCATCGTTGTTTTTTTGTTTTTTTGTTTTTTTGTTTGTTGTAATGCAATACACATACATCGCGTTTTTTGCAGAACGCGTGTGGCACATCATTAAAAAATAAAATCATGGAAATGTTCATTAAAGTTAATTAATTAATTAGCACGTGGGTGCGTCACGTCCCAATACAGAGTAAAGGAACCTTCAACCCCTATACACAATGAGCAGGAGGGAGGGCGCCCTAGCTTCTCTCACTGCCACAATAAGTCGGCAGGCTACAGGATTAGCAGCGGACATATGTTCATGCTCTCTGGAAAGCCCGGTCAAACATATCCCAAAGCAGGAGATCTGAGTAGGCTGTTTTGTGAAAGGGCATCGTTAGAGTGCAGTGGATTGTTCTCGTGTCTAGCTAACACGTCAACAACGTAATCCATGACATCACGCGAAGCATACGCAGCGACAGGCGCCGAGGTAAGCGTGGTGGCCAGGAAGCCGTGAGCTGCTGGCACGGCTTGCTCGTCCGATTTAACTGAGAGATGCCAGTTTAACACGTGGCTTGGAAACAGTCGTGTGCTCAGGTCTATTAGTGTTGCTGGAGATAGTTGCACGCAAACGCGACAAGCATGCTCCCCAGCAGTATGAAGCGATCACGGAACGGGACCTCCGTCCCGTCTAGCAGCCGGGGCCTCGGCGGGGAGCTGCATGGTAGCCCCAATCACCATCGCCTCAGTTTTGACACTAATCTCCAGCCCCACCGCCCGCGCCTCTAAGCCTAGACAGTCCAGCCAGGTCTGAATGTGCTTGGGGCGCCCGATGAGGGTGGTATCATCCGCATAAATCAGGTCGGACAGGCGGTAACCATGCAGGGCCACCGCCGCCATGTTAATTCACGCTCGTTAAGGATGCCCAAGCCGGGCTCAAACAAGCAGTAAAGCGCGCACTTGCCCGGCGCTGGCGGCGCATGACGTGATCCACGACAATAACGAACACATATGGCCCTGACAGGACACAACCTTGCCACACCCGGCCGTGGTGAAGGGGGAATGGTGGGGTGGTGCCTTCCGCAGTCCGCACTGCTGAGTCTGCCTGTGAGCCCTCATACAGCCGACGAAAGGCAGCAATAAACGCTGGTGGTACACGATCCAGAGCTAGGATGGCCCAAAGAGCCTCACAGAGGACCGTGTCAAAGGCCTTGATATAGTCAACAAAAATGAAGACCAGCGCGGCAAACCGTCAGGGCAAAGGCGACGCACCTCCTCCATCAACCGGCGCGCGACAAATACAGCCATGACAGTGTTACGACCACGACGGAAACCCATCTGAGACTCACCCAGGCCGGTGTGGGTCCAGCGCGGCGCGGAGCCTGTGCAGCATCATGCGCATGAAGACCTTCAGCGCTGCGCTCTGGAGGCAGACACCCGATAGTTACCGGGGTCAGCAGCAGAGCCCTTCTTGTACAGCATGATCGACTCGGAAGGCCGTCTGCCACTCAGCAGGCGCGGAGGCTCATCAGAGAGTGCTGAGGACACGGTTGCAGAACGCAAGCAGTCAAGCTCCCTCACCGCCGGGGCAGGGGTCTTCAGCTCAGCTCAGCAGAAAGGTGGTCGGCACCGACCGCCGCGCCGTGCCGCAGGCGAGCAAGGGCGCCGACCAGTTCCTCCAAAGTGAAGGGGCCGGTGCACGACGTCGTTGGTGGCCAGGCAGCCCTCCTTCAAGGCGGGGACTTAATTGGTAGTCCGCGGCCGAGGAGGGGGGCGCAGGCGGCGGGGGGGTCCATCAACACCGAGACAGGCGGCCGTCTCGGGGTGAAGTGGCGGGGGGGCCGGGGGGGGGGGGGGGGGGGGCGCGAGCCCCACCTGTCAAGGAAACATATTGTGGGCCAACCAGCGTGGTCAAGGCTGACCGGCACCGCGCCGTCCCCCGTGCACATGCTCCACCGGGGTGCGCTGCCGCCGGCCGCCGAGCCGGTCGAGATATAGTGTACCACATGCATGTCCTTGCCCTGGTTGCGAGCTTGGCAGGCCTTGGCATCCGCGATGCACTGCCAGGCCGCCTCTGCGTCCTGAGCAATAATGTGCGTAGGCCTCCACAAGGGCGGCCCGTTGAGCACCGGTTTCAGAAGCAGGTCCCGGTTACGCTTGAGGCGGCGCCGGGCGACCAAGACCTTGGGGTCCAGGCGGTAGAGCGGGCCGGGGCGTCGGCGGGGCATGACCGGCATGTGCCGGGCCGCCAGCAACGGGGCGCGCGGGCCGCAAAGCCCGCAAAAATGGCAGCGTTGGGAGCACGTACCCTGCATGGGCCAGCGCGTCGACGTCCACCTGGGCGTCCAGCGCCGCCAGGTACGCCTGTCGGCACCTACATTCTGCTCGTGCTCTGCATCCGTCCAGTTCTCAGGATCCCCACAGACCGGGTGTAGCGCAGTCCATTCAGGACGCCACCACGTGGGCGCGGCGCTTGGCGACATGGAACCGGAGCCGAATGGTCTCACGCACCAACCGGTGGTCAGAGCACACCGTGGGTGGGTCGAACACGCGAGTATCCAGAACCGAAGTGTACAGTGCATGGTGGGCTGCCGTACCACCACGTAGTCCAGACAGGCCTGGCAGTTGTTAGGGCCCCGAAAAGTGACCAAGTCCTGTGAGGGACGTTGGAAGTGGCAGCTGACAGCAACCATCCCTCTATCCCGCAAAAAGGCAGAAAACAAGACTGGACCATTGAATTGAATTGAATTGAATTGAATTGAATTGAATTGAATTGAATTGAATTGAATTGAATTGAATTGAATTGAATTGAATTGAATTGAATTGAATTGAATTGAATTGAATTGAATTGAATTGAATTGAATTGAATTGAATTGAATTGAATTGAATTGAATTGAATTGAATTGAATTGGAACATAACTCCGTTGGGAGTATTAATTAATTAATTAATTAATTAATAGACACGTGACTGCGTCACGTGAGCATAAGTCCTCAGTGGGAGGGGAACATGGGATGGAATGGATGGTATAAGCTATCCAGGTCCTAGTTACAGGGGTGTGGGCACCGCGACCCGAATCGCTATGAATGCCATACTTGGTCACACGCGGAGCCCCCACAGGCTTGGGGGTGGTCTCTTTCATCACTACTTGCCATCTATCCTTGCGCACCATCTGCCTCCATATTACAGACAAACCAGGAGGTTGCCCGGGGGTGAGCCCGTCACGTCTAGTGTAGCACATGTCCATGCCGAGTCTATCACGAAAAGTCCACGGGTGGCGGCCCTGCCGCGCGCGGCCGGGGGCACGCCAGGTGAGGACATATCGCCCAGGCTGGGCGGGCTTGGTGCCAGCTAGTCTATCTGATGTATCTACCTGATCTGTGCGGGCCAGGTGCCCGGCTAGGCCCAGGCGCCTGTGCCTAATAATGTGGGAAACATAGGGCAAATCAGCGTACAAATCCTCATTACTAATGTGCAAACCAAAGGGGATGTTAAGGGCCTTGCGCAGCATCTTGGTGACGGCGCCGTCGAGTCGTTGCTCCAGCTCCTGCGTCAGTGCCCACGTCTCGGCGCCGTAGGTCAGGATCGTCAGAATGACGACCTTGAAGAGGTCACGCTTGGCGATCCGAGGTAGGGCGGGGTTGCTCCACCAGCGGCGGTGGTCATGGAGGTGCGCCCACGCCATGCCGATCCGTGTCGTCATGTCGTCCTCGCAGTCGGGAAGCCAACTGCCGAGCAGCTCATGAAGCGGCCTGAAGGAGGGTAGTTGACCTCGGCATCGTCTAAGAGGCGGAGTGTGGGTGGGGGCCCTGCCATGCCGAGGGCCAGGGCCTCCGTTTTGGGGCTGATTTCTAGACCAACCGCCCGAGCCTCGAGCGCCAGGTAGTGCAGCCAAAGTTGGGCAGACTCCGGCTTCTCGATGAGCGTGATGTCGTCGGCATAAATGAGGTCAGCTATAGTAAATTCTGCTTGTTAGTCGGCCCCCCTAGTTAACGTAAAGGATTTACGTTAGATGGATAGAGATTGTTACGCTCTTTCCAACGGCACCTTGAACGCCTCATTTGGTTAAGGAACGTAAAAGTTATGACGTTTCCTAGGCTGTGCCGACAGTACCCGGCGCGCCACTGTGGGCGCGTACGGACACAGGATGTACAAGTGTCACTTTGATAGTCCGCAGGACGTTGACAGGACTTGTACAGGACTTGATGGTCAATTGATAGGTAGGCGTGCTGTAGCGCGCCAGGACCTATGAGACAATTGATGCTGACTAGTGTACGGATAGGTCCACAGGACTAGCCGTATGGACAATTGATAGATCTGCGCGCCAAAGGCGTGCCAGAGTCTGTGTAATCAATTGATTGACAGTTCAGCTGTGACAGTGCAGCTGAATACTTGGACGCGTCCCTAGCAAGCTATATGAGTGACTTGGTCACACCGGGACGCTAGTTCTTGCGTGCACGTTCTCTTGGCACTGCGACCCTGTCGTCTGTGCTGCGTGCAGTCTTGGAAGTGACGTGACTTACGTCTGTGTTTCCTGATTATTAATAAAGGCAACTTCCTGCAAGAACCATGGCGGAATTCGTGGCATTCTTACCCTCACAACTCGTATTACACGCTCTGTCAAAAAGATGCCAAATTCGGAAGAATTTCGGATTCCGGACGATGAGGAAATAGCCGCTCCGCCGGCTGGTTCTTCGTCAAGACCGACTGTGCCGTCGTGGCAACAATTGCTCGACGAAGTTACAGTTCGCTCGACGAGCTTCATCGTCAGCAGCGTGCAGCTCACGCATTGCTCGGGGATAACCCCGAGGACCCCGATTTGCCAGCACTGGTGCCGGCTCCGCACTGTTGGACCAGATTCGAAACATTTTATCGACATTTACGGTCCAGGTGCGGGGAGGTTTGCGGTCGGTGACCGAAGTCACGACTGCCATTGAGGAGTTGGACAACGTCCTCTCTTCACTCACCGGTTACCAGAGAAACCTGCAAAACTGGGCATCGCTTCGCACGGGGGGCGCGCCGGCGGTGTCAACAAATTTGTTTCAGGATCTCGCGCTGCTATCGCTGCTCACTCGCGGCGTACGCAGTCGTGAGCGCCAGGTTTTAATTAACCTGGTGGCATTTCTCGCCTCTGTGCGAGAGTGGATTCCCGCGGGGTGGGAATTATTGACGATCTTTACACATCCTCTGCGCCTCGTCGCGCGTCGGCGCGTCGCAACTTACGCGGCGGGGAGCACGCCGGTTTTAATTCATACCGGTGCAGGTCCGGAGCTGGATATGGAGGATCGTGAGTTCGTATACACGTACTGCGACTTCAGGGGCCTTGACTACTAGTCGGCCTAATTTTCTTCTGCAGTACTTGTCGACATTTTTTTGTCGAATTTCGGCGGCAATTCGCGGGGCGGCAGCGACACCGGCGCAGGCGGCAGTGGCGACACAAAAATTTTGTACATATTTTCTGCTGCTTTGTTAAGGTGTTCTTTGAATAGCTGGTAGTGCAGGATGGCTGAGGGACGCCGTAGCAAGGGTCCAGCCAGTGGGAATAATAATGGGGGTGCTGGTAGTGGAACCGCTCACGTAGATGACGTGGGGCTTACCGGAGAGATTACCAACCTTCCTCACAATAATAATAATGCACAAGCTATTCATGGCTTTGATCTTACCACACAGGGTCTTTTAATTGTCAATCAGTTGCAGCCTGTAACCTCAGACTCCAAGCCTAAGCAGGCTGAAGAGTTTGTGGAGGGATTGGAAGGGTTCCCTAGCTTGTACGGTGGTACAAATTACTATCAAATCTGGATAGGCAGTAGCACTTTTGGCAAGTGTACTGACCAGATTAAGGACCTAACCAGGGAGTGCAAAAAGGCCAATAAGGCCTGGGCACTGTACGTGGCTGAGCTGAAGGAGCTGCTGGAGGACCAACGAAAGAAGGTCGGCATCCATTGGCAGGACAAGTACCAAGGGTGGGAGGTCAAGGGGGACCTGATCCAGAACTTTCTCAACTATTGTAAGATGGTTGAGGAGGGCAGGGCTCACGGCTTTAATGTCGCTGATAACATAGCCCTAACCAACTGGCTCAAGGTTTCTGGGCTGGATAAGGCGACACGTGGCTCCTTAAAAGTCATGTGTGCCCCACACTCTACCCTGAAGGCCTACAAGGTCATCATTAAACAAGCTCTCGAGGCAGAGGAGCTGTTTGAGGGTGGAGTGCCAGCAGTGAAGGCTACCCAGGCAGGCGGGCGTACCCAGGGTGGCTCCAAGACGTCTGAGGCTGACCGAAGCCAAGGAGGGCGTAGGGGCAACCATCACAAGCGCAAGGGAGATCATTCACCTGATTCTGACAGGAGGTCACACTCCAAGTCGGTGTTCAGGCGGGTGGGTGGTCAGCCCAAGCAGGGCAACGCGTCTGACAATGGGGGCAGTGGCCAGGGCAAGTCCAAGATACAATGCTACCTGTGCAAGGGGTGGGGGCACATCAAGAAGGAGTGTCCCAGCTTCAAGAAGTCCCAGGGCCAGGGCAGCAACAAGAATAACAACAACAACAAGAAGAACAACAACAAGTCCCAGGCAGGCCAGCCTTCAAAGGGCAGTCAGCAAGAAGACAACAAGGAGCAGTGACTGTCTGAGGCAACCCCTACACACCTTAATTCACCCAAGGGGGAGGCCAGGTGCTCCAATGCAGATTTTATATCTGGGCAACAAGAGGGTGATCTCCAGGTTCAGTGTGGCCCCAGGTCACCTGGAGAGGTACAGGTTCCTATGAAGACGTCCTTGACAGCTGGTGCAGCTGTAAGAATGTCTGACCCTATGCATCCTCGTGCTGGGCACGAGGGTGGACCTCTCATTTTGAGAGAAACCAATGTACAACCACAGAGGGGTGTGAAGGCCTCTGGTGGTATGCATGTGGTCCCTGCTGGCGGTCCAGGTGTTGGGCATGAGCAGGGTGACTCAGGCTCTGAGTCAGAACAGGATGGAAGTCAGCATGGTGATGCTGGACAACCTGACAGCACAGTCCTGACTGTGCCAGGGACTGCTTCCTCTGTGTACCAGGAGTTGGGTGCCCGAATCCACAACATGTTTGGGCATGCCACTTCTCTGTCAAACAACTTTGCCTTCCGTATGGGCAGGGCACCCCTTCTTAAGGCGTGTCAGCAAGCTGCCTCACGGTGTAAGTGCCAGTTGTCCTCCAACAAGCCCAGGAAATCACATGCCAAAGCTCTACCTCAGAGCATTGGTGATCTGCAGTGTGATATCCAACACATCAGGGGCATGCAACTGTTGGTGTGCGTGGACAGGTACACGAAATACAAGGTGCTGGAGCATTTACCTTCTATGAAGAACAGGTACTTGCTGGCTGCCCTGCAGAATGTAAGAGCCAAGTTTCCTACCACAAGGATCCAGGTGGACATGCAGTTTCAGCATCTCAAGGGTGATCCTACCCTTCCTGAGTTGCTGGTTACACCTAGGGAGGCTCATGGGCAGCAGGGTGCTATCGAGAGGGCAATCCAGGAGGTCAAGAAATTGATCATCTCTGAAGACTGGGTACCCTTGTCTGCACCTGCACTTGTCAGGAGTGCATGGCTGAGGAACGTGGAGCAGCAGCTGAACAGCAGGGTTAACTTCTACTATGATGGAGTTGCTGTCAGCCCAATGGGTCTATATCATGGCCTGTGCCCACCACATGTGCTGGAGGGCTGGAAACATGCTGCACATGTCACCTTTGCCAAGCTGAGGGAGAAGGACCGGGGTTGGAAGATGCTGGAGCCACAAGTGGGTCAGAAGGTCCTAGCTTGGAAGGAACCTAGCCTTTATGGCAAACGTGGTAGCTGGAGTCCTGGGGTGGTTACCCAGGTTGATGAAGCTAGCCACGCATGCTTGGTCAGCATGGAGGACGAACCAAAGCATGTACACCGGCTGAGTTGGTCATATGTCAAGCCTAACCTGATGAATGAGGGCAGTCAGGCACAAGGCTCACAGGATCTGCAGGATTTTCAGGTCCCAGGTGACATCACTGACGCAACGACCACATCTGTTGCAGGGGAATCTGTCAGCCCTGGCCAGGTTGCAGAGGTACTTGTTGAACAGGCTGCAAGGTCAACAGCTGGGGAGTCAACTGTCAAGCCCAAGGCACTAACCAAGCCCAGGGGGACAAGTTTGGCTGGATTGATTGGGGCTCTACAAAGGGCCAAGAAGCAGCCCAAGGTAGCCAAGCTCAGGTGGCATGGCAATCTGGGGCTGGACACTGCCTTAGAGGTAGACACTAATTCTCAGGTTTCCATCATTGGGACCAGGGCTGCAGCAGGGTACAGCATGTCTGAACCCAGCTATCAGTTTGTGTCTGACTTCAGTGGCGGGGTACACGTGAAGGTACTGGGTGAGGTATTCATTCCTATCCTTGGACAGGACACTGCTTTTTGTGTCTTGGAGGGCTATCAAGGACCTGCTCTTCTGGGGCAGAATTTCCTATGCCAGGATGGGGTAGTGATCACGTCCTCTCTCCTGACTAAGGAAGGGGCTGGTCAGGTCCCACTGATTAATTTCAGGACCACTCACCTATCACGTGCAGTAACCAGGTCGGTTAAGCGTGTGCAAGTGTGCCAGGGGCAGGAGCCCTTGGTTGATGACCTCATACTGCCAGCTGCTAGTCATCCAAGCAGTTTGGGCATTGGTCCTCACTCACTTGCTGGACACAGCCCTATCAACTACCAAGGCCTGGTGAAGCTCATGTCCTCTCCCATTATGTGTCCCCAGGTAACACTGGGTCTGATTAAATCTGGGGAGGACTGGATCTCCAAGAAATGCGTGGAACCTGTCAATGACCTGCCTCCTGCACGACGTCTACTCAAGCTCAAGTTTGTCATCAAGATGAAGGAGGTGGACGGGGTCAAGGTACCACATGTCAGGCCAGTGCTGAATGAGTTCAAGGGTACTGGTGAGTGCACTGCTGAGGAGTTGTATACCCCTGGCATGCTGCATGATACTTGGAGGCTGCTGCTGTGTGTCTTTCTAGGCCTTCTCAACAAGGGCTTGGACTATGGCTCAGTGGTGATAGACTTCAAGAGGGCATTTCTGGAGGGGGATGCAGATGTGGCACAGGAAAAGTGGGAGGGCAAGACGCCTTTCTATGTTAGGGTGCCTGCTGTATGGAAAAGGGACATCCACACGGAGTTCCTTAAAATCCTCAAGGGCCTGGAGGGCCTGAGGTCAAGTCCAATAATCTGGAGGGAGACTCTCAACCGTTTCCTGAAGGAGCATTGCAACTTGAAGGTCTCTCCTGTAGACCCCTGTCTGTTTCTGGGGCAATGGGAAGGACTGCCAGTGTATGCTTCGCTGCACGGGGATGACCGGGTGGTTTTACCGGATTAGGATACATTTGCACGGCTTCAAATGTATCCTAAATGCACCATTGGCAAACATGGTTTCTGGACATGGTCGATATCATTAATATGTTTGGCAAGCATGATATGATCATGCTTGCCAAAGATGTTGTCTCTTTTCATATTTCACACATATATTATCGGCCTCGGCGTGCCATGCTTCCACGTTTGTTGTCTCTTTTCATATATTGTAAGTATGATCAATAAAATTCCAAACATGACCATGTTGGAGACTTCAAGTGGAGCATCATGATTACTGTTTTCACTATTACGTAACCCATGGTTCATGTTAACATGGCATAATGAGCAATCCTATTGACCCCATGACTAATGGTGAAGTTAATAAAGTTACATCGTGGCACGTCACTATAGCATCAAGTTGCATCATTGTGCATAAAGTAGTTTAGCACTGAGTTGGCATGCCAACACCAGGTACACTAAATAAATTAAAACCAGAATTGATAAACAACCCAGTATCCAAATACAGTATCCATATATATGCAGGTCGTACTACAGGTGCAGCCACGGCTGCCACGCGGCTTCTGCAGCGATCACGCTCTTTCTCCTAGACAATTGCTCTACTGGTCCCTACAGGTCGGTCGACTTGGACCATGATGCGTCAAGAACAGTTAATTGACCGACTTAAACAAGATGTTTGTCTACATGCAGCTGTCTGCACCTAACTAACGCGAAACCGCGTGCTACCAAATATAGGGGGAAATGCATGAGTAACACATGTCAACGCACAACCGGTGGAAATCACGCGATACCAACCGCGGCAACAGTGGTGTGAACATAGCGGGCACTGACATGCAAAAAAGCACCAGCAGCGGCATCAGTAGCAAATTGTAGTAGCGGAACAATAGCCACTACATCAATGCAACAACACATCAGCCCAGCAACACAGCAGCAGCATGACCGTAGCACAGCAGCAGCACAACTGTAGCACATCAACACGGCCGCATAGCAGGAGCACAAGTCAGCGCAGCAGCAACTTAGTATGCCGATTCCTGAATTTCCTATCAGTGGACTATAGTCCATTGATAGGAAATTCACTAATAGGCAGTACTAGCTCAGCAGCACGGCAGCAATGCAGCAGTGCATCAACACAGCAGCACGACAGCAATACATCAGCGGCACGGCAGCAATGCAGCAACACATCAGCACAATAGCACAGCAGCAGCACGGCAGCAATGCAGCAGCAGTAGCATGGCAGCACAGCAGCAGCAGCAGCACATGAGCAGCTCAATGACAACAACGCTGCTTGCGCTTCAGCAGTCGTCGTCGTCGTCATCGTCATCGGCAAGGATGAGCGCTCGCTTCCGACGCCGGGAGGCGCCTGCGTTGTTGTTCTCCGCCACAACGTCGCTGGGTGGAACCATCTCGCGCAATCGAGCCTCGGCCAGGGTGATATCCGGCGCTTGCAACGCAGGGACGACCACACCGGGGCACCCGCAGATCTGTGCCTCCAGCTCGTGGAGAGGCACGCAAGAAACCGCGTCCTCCTCCCAACGGGCACCCCAGTACATGGCTACCATGTCGTTTTGCGTGTCGACAACAGCGACACGACCATGGTACCTGCCGTCCCGGCTTTCGGTGCGACCGTCCGCGGATGTCACACGCTCCGACGCCCAATGACACACGACTTGCCCTACGAGGTTGCGGCTGCCACTCTTGACCTGCAGCGTTACGCCTTCCCAGCATGCCTTCGCCATGCCGACGATGCCCTTTGAGCATTCAGCATCTTGCCACTTCACGACCGGGTGTTCCGCGTCATAGGGCACCTCCTTCAGCGCCTTTAGGCACTCCTTGGTGAGCTTTTTGTTCGCACCCAAGGAGACTCCATGGGGCGGCTGACCTCGCTTGCCCACCACTTGTGTCAAGACGAGGTCTGAGGCGGTGATGATCACCGTGTGCGCCGCAGTGGTTGGCGGATGGGGCCATTGCGCAATGTCTGTATTCCACGGGTGCCACGTGTCATGCAAATGCTTAGCGCGGTATACAAAGAGCTCAATAGAAGGTTGGCCGCCATCCTCCTTCGCAACCACCTCCTTGATGGGGTGGTTTTACCGGATTAGGATACATTTGCACGGCTTCAAATGTATCCTAAATGCACCATTGGCAAACATGGTTTCTGGACATGGTCGATATCATTAATATGTTTGGCAAGCATAATATGATCATGCTTGCCAAAGATGTTGTCTCTTTTCATATTTCACACATATATTATCGGCCTCGGCGTGCCATGCTTCCACGTTTGTTGTCTCTTTTCATATATTGTGAATATGATCAATAAAATTCCAAACATGACCATGTTGGAGACTTCAAGTGGAGCATCATGATTACTGTTTTCACTATTACGTAACCCATGGTTCATGTTAACATGGCATAATGAGCAATCCTATTGACCCCATGACTAATGGTGAAGTTAATAAAGTTACATCGTGGCACGTCACTATAGCATCAAGTTGCATCATTGTGCATAAAGTAGTTTAGCACTGAGTTGGCATGCCAACACCAGGTACACTAAATAAATTAAAACCAGAATTGATAAACAACCCAGTATCCAAATACAGTATCCATATATATGCAGGTCGTACTACAGGTACAGCCACGGCTGCCACGCGGCTTCTGCAGCGATCACGCTCTTTCTCCTAGACAATTGCTCTACTGGTCCCTACAGGTCGGTCGACTTGGACCATGATGCGTCAAGAACAGTTAATTGACCGACTTAAACAAGATGTTTGTCTACATGCAGCTGTCTGCACCTAACTAACGCGAAACCGCGTGCTACCAAATATAGGGGCAAATGCATGAGTAACACATGTCAACGCACAACCGGTGGAAATCACGCGATACCAACCGCGGCAACAGTGGTGTGAACATAGCGGGCACTGACATGCAAAAAAGCACCAGCAGCGGCATCAGTAGCAAATTGTAGTAGCGGAACAATAGCCACTACATCAATGCAACAACACATCAGCCCAGCAACACAGCAGCAGCATGACCGTAGCACAGCAGCAGCACAACTGTAGCACATCAACACGGCCGCATAGCAGGAGCACAAGTCAGCGCAGCAGCAACTTAGTATGCCGATTCCTGAATTTCCTATCAGTGGACTATAGTCCATTGATAGGAAATTCACTAATAGGCAGTACTAGCTCAGCAGCACGGCAGCAATGCAGCAGTGCATCAACACAGCAGCACGACAGCAATACATCAGCGGCACGGCAGCAATGCAGCAACACATCAGCACAATAGCACAGCAGCAGTACGGCAGCAATGCAGCAGCAATAGCATGGCAGCACAGCAGCAGCAGCAGCACATGAGCAGCTCAATGACAACAACGCTGCTTGCGCTTCAGCAGTCGTCGTCGTCGTCATCGTCATCGGCAAGGATGAGCGCTCGCTTCCGACGCCGGGAGGCGCCTGCGTTGTTGTTCTCCGCCACAACGTCGCTGGGTGGAACCATCTCGCGCAATCGAGCCTCGGCCAGGGTGATATCCGGCGCTTGCAACGCAGGGACGACCACACCGGGGCACCCGCAGATCTGTGCCTCCAGCTCGTGGAGAGGCACGCAAGAAACCGCGTCCTCCTCCCAACGGGCACCCCAGTACATGGCTACCATGTCGTTTTGCGTGTCGACAACAGCGACACGACCATGGTACCTGCCGTCCCGGCTTTCGGTGCGACCGTCCGCGGATGTCACACGCTCCGACGCCCAATGACACACGACTTGCCCTACGAGGTTGCGGCTGCCACTCTTGACCTGCAGCGTTACGCCTTCCCAGCATGCCTTCGCCATGCCGACGATGCCCTTCGAGCATTCAGCATCTTGCCACTTCACGACCGGGTGTTCCGCGTCATAGGGCACCTCCTTCAGCGCCTTTAGGCACTCCTTGGTGAGCTTTTCGTTCGCACCCAAGGAGACTCCATGGGGCGGCTGACCTCGCTTGCCCACCACTTGTGTCAAGACGAGGTCTGAGGCGGTGATGATCACCGTGTGCGCCGCAGTGGTTGGCGGATGGGGCCATTGCGCAATGTCTGTATTCCACGGGTGCCACGTGTCATGCAAATGCTTAGCGCGGTATACAAAGAGCTCAATAGAAGGTTGGCCGCCATCCTCCTTCGCAACCACCTCCTTGATGATGCCAACGAGGACTGGAGTCCACGTGAGCTTCGAGTTGCAGAGAATACCAGCTGAAGGGTGCCAGTATAGAACAGCGGAGCCTTTCTCAACGCCTTGCATGCGCTTCAAGTAAGCGACCTTGGCTGCCATGGCCCTGTCTTCTGCCGCCCATTCCTGCTGTGTGTGGCCATCATGACGAACTCGGTCTACCAGCGGGGTGACGCGCACCGCCTCTGCGTCGACCAACGCCATGAAGTGCTCTTCTTGCGTCGGTGGTGGTTCAGGCGCTGCATCGTGCTCACGCAGGGCGGAGATGTCCGCGCGAGA
Organism: Mesostigma viride; assembly: GCA_009746045.1. NCBI lineage: Eukaryota > Viridiplantae > Streptophyta > Mesostigmatophyceae > Mesostigmatales > Mesostigmataceae > Mesostigma > Mesostigma viride. The sequence continues at coordinate 2,609,635 of RPFO01000022.1, read as the reverse complement.
TGGCCACGGCAAAGGGCGCCACTCCTCAGGCACCTCCTCAGGGGCATGTGGGACTTGACTTGCGAAAAAAGGCCTTGTTTGGCTTGATGGTGTCGGGCGGAAAGTACCACTGCCAGATGCCATGGGGCAACTTCTCGACCCTTGTTTTGATCGACTCCAGCTCCTTCCCCAGAAACTCCATGTTCAATGGTGCGAAGGCTGGGGTGTCCTGCAACATCGGAATGCGGTCTGGATCCACAAGTCGGACGCCAAACAGCGGCCGCCCCTCCGCATCAAACCTGTATGGCTGTGTCATCGCCTTCCCGCACCGTGGCGCGCCTTCCTGTCGAGTCCCCGCGGGCTGCCACGGCGTCTTTTGGGACTCCGTGGTCCGGTAGGACAACCAGGTCTCTGTGTTGCCCTGTACCTGGAAGAAGACGGCGTGGTGCACCTTCATTGAGCGACCGCGTTTTTCAGGCACCGGCTGTGCCGCTCCGCCGCTCCGCCGCTCCGCCGCCCGCCGGCTGCGCCGCCGGCCCGCCGCGCGCCGGCTGCCCCGCCCCGTAGCCCGTCGACAGGCTGCCCCGCCCCGCCGCATGCCAGCTGCGCCGGCCCGCCGCCCACGCGCGCCGGCAGCGCCGTTGGCCCCCCGCGCGCCGACGGCCCTGCCCCGCCGCCCGTTGACAGCCCCGCCCCGCCGCATGCCAGCTGCGCCGGCCCGCCGCCCATGCGCGCCGGCAGCGCCGCTGGCCCCCCGCGCGCCGACGGCCCTGCCCCGCCGCCCGTCGACTGCCCCGCCCCGCCGCCCGTCGACAGCCCTGCCCCGCCGCATGCAGGCTGCGCCGCCGCTGCCACCTCGCTGCGCGCTGGCTGCGCCACCTCGCCGCCCGCCGACGGCGCCGCCCCGCCGCGCACCGGCTGCCCCGCCCCGCCGCCTGTCGACTGCCCCGCCCCGCCGCATGCCAGCTGCGCCGGCCCGCCGCCCACGCGCGCCGGCAGCGCCGCTGGCCCCCCGCGCGCTGACGGCCCTGCCCCGCCGCCCGTCGACTGCCCCGCCCCGCCGCCCGTCGACAGCCCCGACCCACCGCATGCCAGGTGCGCCGGCCCGCCGCCCGCGCGCGCCGGCAGCGCCGCTGGCCCCCCGCGCGCCGACGGCCCTGCCCCGCCGCCCGTCAACAGCCCTGCCCCGACGCCCGTCGACAGCCCCGCCCCGCCGCATGCCAGCTGCGCCGGCCCGCTGCCCACGCGCGCCGGCAGCGCCGCTGGCCCTGCCCCGCCGCCCGTCGACTGCCCCGCCCCGCCGCCCGTCGACAGCCCTGCCCCGCCGCATGCCAGGTGCGCCGGCCCGCCGCCCGCGCGCACCGGCAGCGCCGCTGGCCCCCCGCGCGCCGACGGCCCTGCCCCGCCGCCCGTCGACAGCCCCGCCCCGCCGCATGCCAGCTGCGCCGGCCGGCCGCCCATGCGCGCCATGCGCTTCGCAGGTCCATTGGGATCATGAGGCCTGCGCAGAATCTCACCTCGGAGGCCCGTGCTACTTCTAGTAAGATGCTTGCATTTTCAATGCGTCACCTATATGCAGGCATAGAGGGTGGTACATGGCGCTAGACTCATCAAGGGATAGGAGCCATGCCCTCAGCAATTACTCACCTCCTGGCCCTTGCTGTTGCGGTCTCGGATGAAGATGATGGTCTACACGCCGCCGCATGCAAACAAGGAATGAGAGACAAAGCCGTGCGAGGCCAATATGGGCACAGTGAGAGAAACAAGTCGACGCGAACCTACATCACGAGTGTCAGCGAAGGGGACCCATGGGAGAAGTCTCCCTCCCATGGTATCATTCACGGACACACGCAGCGGCCATGGGAACAGCCAAAACAGCAGGTTCACACACGCAAGGGCAACGACCTGCAGTGCCTGACCAGCATGTCGGTCAGTTGTGATTGGCAAGGCAGAGCCACACACACCAGGTACACGCTGCATGGGCAGGGAAGACGCTCTTACATGAGAAAAAGCGAGGAAACGTGCGCGAGAAGGATATTAAGAGCGATCCGCGCTAGAAGGATGCTACAATAGCATCATATATTCAAGAATTAGCAAAGAAAGATGTAGAAAAGAGACAAAAGAAAGAAATACGAGAGAAAGCAAAGACAGGGAGCTGCCAAACAGGGCAGACAAAAGGTTACGAGCGGCAAGAGTTGTGAACGCTGCACTTGATTGCTTTCTCTGACTTGTCAACTGCGAAGAGTGACTGACTTACCTCTCTGGAAATGGTATGCTCAGCATCCCATGGTAATGAAATGGTGAGCTATGCTGTCAGACATGCCTATATAACATAGCTACCCTAGGGTCCTAATACAAAACTAGAAATCAAACCATACCGTGAGTTTCCCGGCTCGCACGGCCTCCTCCCTTTGTGCCGACGCCTGCAAACACAACGGGCCGTGGAGGAGGGTGGAAAGGTGGGCAAGTGTGGAGGAGTTTGGGGGGGACCGGGTTGAGCAGCGGTGGGGGAAAGATGTGCCGGTCATGATGTTGTCAACTACAGCTGTTGTATCGTGATTCACCTTCAATAAGTCTACTGTTCTACATCCGGTGGTGGATGGACACAAGCAATAAAGGCCCCGCCCACAACTCAGATTTCTTTAGAAAATCTACTGATCTACATTCGATGGCGCCTTCACAGAAGCAGGAAACTCCGCCCACCGGTCAAATGTGACGCCCAACAAAGCCCCAACTTATTTCTTCAAGAAGTATACTGTTTTACATCCGGTAGTGCTTGGACAGAAGCAATATGTAAAGCCCGCCCACAAATCGGATTTCTTTACGAAAAACCTGTTTTACATTCGATGGGGTCTTGACAGATTCAAGCAGCAATACTCGTTTCTACCTGCGTGCGACTGCAGCGGCCGAGTGCTGCAACTTGCCTTCACGTCCCAGTCTTCACGTGTCAGTCCTGGTCTTCACGTCTTCACGTCTTCACGTCTTCACGTCTTCACGTCTTCACGTCTTCACGTCTTCACGACTTCACCTGAACTTGCGGCGTATCGTATCTTTGATACCTTGCATGCACGTCTTCACGTCTTCACGTCTTCACCGCGTCTTCACCTGTCTTCACCACGTCTTCACGTCTTCGCGTCTTCACGTCTTCACGGCTTCACCTGAACACCTGAACTTCACCTGAACTTGCCGTATCGTGTCTTCACGTCTTCACGTCTTCACGTCTTCACGTCTTCACCGCGTCTTCACCTGTCTTCACCACGTCTTCACGGCTTCACGGCTTCACGTCTTCACGGCTTCACCTGAACACCTGAACTTCACCTGAACTTGCCGTATCGTGTCTTCACGTCTTCACGTCTTCACGTCTTCACGTCTTCACGTCTTCACCGCGTCTTCACCTGTCTTCACCACGTCTTCACGTCTTCGCGTCTTCACGTCTTCACGGCTTCACCTGAACACCTGAACTTCACCTGAACTTGCCGTATCGTGTCTTCACGTCTTCACGTCTTCACGTCTTCACGTCTTCACCGCGTCTTCACCTGTCTTCACCACGTCTTCACGGCTTCACGGCTTCACGTCTTCACGGCTTCACCTGAACACCTGAACTTCACCTGAACTTGCCGTATCGTGTCTTCACGTCTTCACGTCTTCACGTCTTCACGTCTTCACGTCTTCACCGCGTCTTCACCTGTCTTCACCACGTCTTCACGGCTTCACGGCTTCACGTCTTCACGGCTTCACCTGAACACCTGAACTTCACCTGAACTTGCCGTATCGTGTCTTCACGTCTTCACGTCTTCACGTCTTCACGTCTTCACGTCTTCACCGCGTCTTCACCTGTCTTCACCACGTCTTCACGGCCTCACGGCTTCACGTCTTCACGGCTTCACCTGAACACCTGAACTTCACCTGAACTTGCCGTATCGTGTCTTCACGTCTTCACGTCTTCACGTCTTCACGTCTTCACGTCTTCACCGCGTCTTCACCTGTCTTCACCACGTCTTCACGGCTTCACGGCTTCACGTCTTCACGGCTTCACCTGAACACCTGAACTTCACCTGAACTTGCCGTATCGTGTCTTCACGTCTTCACGTCTTCACGTCTTCACGTCTTCACGTCTTCACCGCGTCTTCACCTGTCTTCACCACGTCTTCACGGCTTCACCTGAACACCTGAACTTTGCGTATCGTATCTTTCATACATTGCATCATTTGCATGCCTTGGAGCTGCACGTCTTCAAGCAGTGTCACCCAGTTCCCGCTTGATTCAAATGCACTTCGCGCTTGAATTCGTGACTTCGCCCCGCTCAAGGTGGAAAGAATGATGGGCACTAGCCACGGGAACTATGCCCGATGCTGATAGCCGAAGCGATGACATGGACGAATTGATTGATTTGTGTTATGCCGGGGACGATTGTAGAAAATGGGTGCTAGGAAAGAAATCTGGTGCCATGAAAGTAGATTTTTTGGCCGGTGCAAACCACCAATGCGCCGGCCGATGTGGCAAGGTCCTGCACGGCAGCCAGAGCGCACCCAGCCAGAGCGTACCCAGCCGCTGCCGCCGCCGACCCCCGTACTGGTGGGCGTGGAACAGACGATGAGAGAGATGCAACGAGCTATGGAGAACCAAAGCAAGAAGGTTGAAGAGCTTGGTTTGCAGCTGCGTCAAGAGGTGCAGAAACAAGTGGTCCAGCTGGAGCAGCAGCAGCAGCAGCAGCAGCAGCAGCAGCAACTGCAGCAGCAACTGCAGCAGCAACTGCAGCAGCAACTGCAGCAACAACTGCAGCAGCAGCAGCAGCAGCAGCAGCAGCAGCAGCAGCAGCAGCAGCAGCAGCAGCAGCAGCAGCAGCAGCAGCAGCGCTTCAGTTCCCGCAGGCAGCGTCGGCAATGTCGCAGTTTCCACAGGCATTGTCGGCACTGCAGCAGTTTTCGCAGGGACCGTCGGCAGCAGAGCAGTTCCCGCAGGGATCATCGGTGGTGCAGCAGTTCTTTGTGAGTCATTCGTGTAGTGTTGAGTGGGTGGGGTGGGGTGTGTGTGGGGGGGGGGTGTAGGGGGGTTTGACTGTGTGACTGCGTGGCTGCTTGGCTGGAAAGGAGGGTGCGTGGCTGTGTGGCTGCGTGGCTGCGCTGCTGCGTGGCTGCGTGGCTGCGTGGCTGCGTGGCTGCGTGGCTGCGCTGCTGCGTGGCTGCGTGGCTGCGTGGCTGTGTGGCTGCGTGGCTGCGCTGCTGCGTGGCTGCGTGGCTGCGCTGCTGCGTGGCTGCGTGGCTGGAAAGGAGGGTGCGTGGCTGTGTGGCTGCGTGGCTGCGCTGCTGCGTGGCTGCGTGGCTGCTTGGCTGGAAAGGAGGGTGCGTGGCTGTGTGGCTGCGTGGCTGCGCTGCTGCGTGGCTGCGTGGCTGCGTGGCTGCGTGGCTGCGTGGCTGCGTGGCTGCGTGGCTGCGTGGCTGCGTGGCTGCGTGGCTGGAAAGGAGGGTGCGTGGCTGTGTGGCTGCGTGGCTGCGCTGCTGCGTGGCTGCGTGGCTGCGTGGCTGCGCTGCTGCGTGGCTGCGTGGCTGCGTGGCTGTGTGGCTGCGTGGCTGCGCTGCTGCGTGGCTGCGTGGCTGCGTGGCTGCGTGGCTGCTTGGCTGGAAAGGAGGGTGCGTGGCTGTGTGGCTGCGTGGCTGCGCTGCTGCGTGGCTGCGTGGCTGCGTGGCTGGAAAGGAGGGTGCGTGGCTGTGTGGCTGCGTGGCTGCGCTGCTGCGTGGCTGCGTGGCTGCGTGGCTGCGTGGCTGCTTGGCTGGAAAGGAGGGTGCGTGGCTGTGTGGCTGCGTGTAGCTGCGCTGCTGCGTGGCTGCGTGGCTGCGTGGCTGCGTGGCTGCGTGGCTGCGTGGCTGCGTGGCTGGAAAGGAGGGTGCGTGGCTGTGTGGCTGCGTGGCTGCGCTGCTGCGTGGCTGCGTGGCTGCGTGGCTGCGTGGCTGGCTGGGGGGGGGGGGGGTGCCGGGTGCGTGGATGCGTGGATGTGTGGCTGGGTGGGTGCGTCACTGCGTGGCTGGCTGGCTCTGTGGCTGCGTGGGCGGCTGGATGGCCGGGTCAGCGTGGCTTCGTGTTCAATGGGATGCTAATATGTTGTTGCCTTTGGATGCCACAGTTCATGGATTCTTTTGTTCACATGCAGGTGCTGCCGTCTTCCCCATCGACGTCGTCAAGACCGATGTCGCCAAGAAGGATGATGCAATCACTCTCGGCCATGTTTAACTCATGTGGGCCTTCATGGCCATACGGGAAATATTATTGAATCAGTTCTTTGACACTGAGTTGGCACTACGCAACACCTTTGATGCACATGAGTGCAGGGCGCATGTGTTGAAACCATGCAACCATGGCGATCCCTCAAAAAGTTTGGTTATGTAATAAGTGACACAATTATTCCGGACGTATGATGGCCCAACGTCCTGTAAGGTTGAGTTGTCTTGGAGGAGGAGCGTGATGACCGCGGAAGCCGCGTGGGTGTCTGTAGTGCTATATCTTGAAGATGTACGGTCTTGGAAGAGTTATGGTCTTGGAATCATATAATAATGAACTTGGAATAAAGTTGCGGGCAGCCTTCAATTGGCATATGTTGTCTCATTGATGTTGTCTCATTGCGTTAATGGGTCAATTGTCTTAGTTTATATAATGTATATCTTGGGAAACTCATTGCTTCAATAAAATGCATGCTAGGCGCAATCAACCCCCACAAACACATCTGAAAACTGCACAGTGCATCAAATGTATCCTAGACAAAAAAATGTATCCTAATCCGGTAAAACCACCCATGATGCCAACGAGGACTGGAGTCCACGTGAGCTTCGAGTTGCAGAGAATACCAGCTGAAGGGTGCCAGTATAGAACAGCGGAGCCTTTCTCAACGCCTTGCATGCGCTTCAAGTAAGCGACCTTGGCTGCCATGGCCCTGTCTTCTGCCGCCCATTCCTGCTGTGTGTGGCCATCATGACGAACTCGGTCTACCAGCGGGGTGACGCGCACCGCCTCTGCGTCGACCAACGCCATGAAGTGCTCTTCTTGCGTCGGTGGTGGTTCAGGCGCTGCATCGTGCTCACGCAGGGCGGAGATGTCCGCGCGAGATGGCCACGGCAAAGGGCGCCACTCCTCAGGCACCTCCTCAGGGGCATGTGGGACTTGACTTGCGAAAAAAGGCCTTGTTTGGCTTGATGGTGTCGGGCGGAAAGTACCACTGCCAGATGCCATGGGGCAACTTCTCGACCCTTGTTTTGATCGACTCCAGCTCCTTCCCCAGAAACTCCATGTTCAATGGTGCGAAGGCTGGGGTGTCCTGCAACATCGGAATGCGGTCTGGATCCACAAGTCGGACGCCAAACAGCGGCCGCCCCTCCGCATCAAACCTGTATGGCTGTGTCATCGCCTTCCCGCACCGTGGCGCGCCTTCCTGTCGAGTCCCCGCGGGCTGCCACGGCGTCTTTTGGGACTCCGTGGTCCGGTAGGACAACCAGGTCTCTGTGTTGCCCTGTACCTGGAAGAAGACGGCGTGGTGCACCTTCATTGAGCGACCGCGTTTTTCAGGCACCGGCTGTGCCGCTCCGCCGCTCCGCTGCCCGCCGGCTGCGCCGCCGGCCCGCCGCGCGCCGGCTGCCCCGCCCCGTAGCCCGTCGACAGGCTGCCCCGCCCCGCCGCATGCCAGCTGCGCCGGCCCGCCGCCCACGCGCGCCGGCAGCGCCGTTGGCCCCCCGCGTGCCGACGGCCCTGCCCCGCCGCCCGTTGACAGCCCCGCCCCGCCGCATGCCAGCTGCGCCGGCCCGCCGCCCATGCGCGCCGGCAGCGCCGCTGGCCCCCGCGCGCCGACGGCCCTGCCCCGCCGCCCGTCGACTGCCCCGCCCCGCCGCCCGTCGACAGCCCTGCCCCGCCGCATGCAGGCTGCGCCGCCGCTGCCACCTCGCTGCGCGCTGGCTGCGCCACCTCGCCGCCCGCCGACGGCGCCGCCCCGCCGCGCACCGGCTGCCCCGCCCCGCCGCCCGTCGACTGCCCCGCCCCGCCGCATGCCAGCTGCGCCGGCCCGCCGCCCACGCGCGCCGGCAGCGCCGCTGGCCCCCCGCGCGCTGACGGCCCTGCCCCGCCGCCCGTCGACTGCCCCGCCCCGCCGCCCGTCGACAGCCCCGACCCACCGCATGCCAGGTGCGCCGGCCCGCCGCCCGCGCGCGCCGGCAGCGCCGCTGGCCCCCCGCGCGCCGACGGCCCTGCCCCGCCGCCCGTCGACAGCCCTGCCCCGCCGCCCGTCGACAGCCCCGCCCCGCCGCATGCCAGCTGCGCCGGCCCGCCGCCCACGCGCGCCGGCAGCGCCGCTGGCCCTGCCCCGCCGCCCGTCGACTGCCCCGCCCCGCCGCCCGTCGACAGCCCTGCCCCGCCGCATGCCAGGTGCGCCGGCCCGCCGCCCGCGCGCACCGGCAGCGCCGCTGGCCCCCGTGCGCCGACGGCCCTGCCCCGCCGCCCGTCGACAGCCCCGCCCCGCCGCATGCCAGCTGCGCCGGCCGGCCGCCCATGCGCGCCATGCGCTTCGCAGGTCCATTGGGATCATGAGGCCTGCGCAAAATCTCACCTCGGAGGCCCGTGCTACTTCTAGTAAGATGCTTGCATTTTCAATGCGTCACCTATATGCAGGCATAGAGGGTGGTACATGGCGCTAGACTCATCAGGGGATAGGAGCCATGCCCTCAGCAATTACTCACCTCCTGGCCCTTGCTGTTGCGGTCTCGGATGAAGATGATGGTCTACACGCCGCCGCATGCAAACAAGGAATGAGAGACAAAGCCGTGCGAGGCCAATATGGGCACAGTGAGAGAAACAAGTCGACGCGAACCTACATCACGAGTGTCAGCGAAGGGGACCCATGGGAGAAGTCTCCCTCCCATGGTATCATTCACGGACACACGCAGCGGCCATGGGAACAGCCAAAACAGCAGGTTCACACACGCAAGGGCAACGACCTGCAGTGCCTGACCAGCATGTCGGTCAGTTGTGATTGGCAAGGCAGAGCCACACACACCAGGTACACGCTGCATGGGCAGGGAAGACGCTCTTACATGAGAAAAAGCGAGGAAACGTGCGCGAGAAGGATATTAAGAGCGATCCGCGCTAGAAGGATGCTACAATAGCATCATATATTCAAGAATTAGCAAAGAAAGATGTAGAAAAGAGACAAAAGAAAGAAATACGAGAGAAAGCAAAGACAGGGAGCTGCCAAACCGGGCAGACAAAAGGTTACGAGCGGCAAGAGTTGTGAACGCTGCACTTGATTGCTTTCTCTGACTTGTCAACTGCGAAGAGTGACTGACTTACCTCTCTGGAAATGGTATGCTCAGCATCCCATGGTAATGAAATGGTGAGCTATGCTGTCAGACATGCCTATATAACATAGCTACCCTAGGGTCCTAATACAAAACTAGAAATCAAACCATACCGTGAGTTTCCCGGCTCGCACGGCCTCCTCCCTTTGTGCCAACGCCTGCAAACACAACGGGCCGTGGAGGAGGGTGGAAAGGTGGGCAAGTGTGGAGGAGTTTGGGGGGGACCGGGTTGAGCAGCGGTGGGGGAAAGATGTGCCGGTCATGATGTTGTCAACTACAGCTGTTGTATCGTGATTCACCTTCAATAAGTCTACTGTTCTACATCCGGTGGTGGATGGACACAAGCAATAAAGGCCCCGCCCACAACTCAGATTTCTTTAGAAAATCTACTGATCTACATTCCATGGCGCCTTCACAGAAGCAGGAAACTCCGCCCACCGGTCAAATGTGACGCCCAACAAAGCCCCAACTTATTTCTTCAAGAAGTATACTGTTTTACATCCGGTAGTGCTTGGACAGAAGCAATATGTAAAGCCCGCCCACGAGTCGGATTTCTTTACGAAAAACATGTTTTACATTCGATGGGGTCTTGACAGATTCAAGCAGCAATACTCGTTTCTACCTGCGTGCGACTGCAGCGGCCGAGTGCTGCAACTTGCCTTCACGTCCCAGTCTTCACGTGACAGTCCTGGTCTTCACGTCTTCACGTCTTCACGTCTTCACGTCTTCACGTCTTCACGTCTTCACGTCTTCACGACTTCACCTGAACTTGCGGCGTATCGTATCTTTGATACCTTGCATGCACGTCTTCACGTCTTCACGTCTTCACCGCGTCTTCACCTGTCTTCACCACGTCTTCACGGCTTCACGTCTTCACGTCTTCACGGCTTCACCTGAACACCTGAACTTCACCTGAACTTGCCGTATCGTGTCTTCACGTCTTCACGTCTTCACGTCTTCACGTCTTCACGTCTTCACCGCGTCTTCACCTGTCTTCACCACGTCTTCACGGCTTCACGGCTTCACGGCTTCACGGCTTCACCTGAACACCTGAACTTCACCTGAACTTGCCGTATCGTGTCTTCACGTCTTCACGTCTTCACGTCTTCACGTCTTCACGTCTTCACCGCGTCTTCACCTGTCTTCACCACGTCTTCACGGCTTCACGTCTTCACGGCTTCACGGCTTCACCTGAACACCTGAACTTCACCTGAACTTGCCGTATCGTGTCTTCACGTCTTCACGTCTTCACGTCTTCACGTCTTCACGTCTTCACCGCGTCTTCACCTGTCTTCACCACGTCTTCACGTCTTCGCGTCTTCACGTCTTCACGGCTTCACCTGAACACCTGAACTTCACCTGAACTTGCCGTATCGTGTCTTCACGTCTTCACGTCTTCACGTCTTCACGTCTTCACGTCTTCACCGCGTCTTCACCTGTCTTCACCACGTCTTCACGGCTTCACGTCTTCACGTCTTCACGGCTTCACCTGAACACCTGAACTTCACCTGAACTTGCCGTATCGTGTCTTCACGTCTTCACGTCTTCACGTCTTCACGTCTTCACGTCTTCACCGCGTCTTCACCTGTCTTCACCACGTCTTCACGGCTTCACCTGAACACCTGAACTTTGCGTATCGTATCTTTCATACATTGCATCATTTGCATGCCTTGGAGCTGCACGTCTTCAAGGAGTGTCACCCAGTTCCCGCTTGATTCAAATGCACTTCGCGCTTGAATTCGTGACTTCGCCCCGCTCAAGGTGGAAAGAATGATGGGCACTAGCCACGGGAACTATGCCCGATGCTGATAGCCGAAGCGATGACATGGACGAATTGATTGATTTGTGTTATGCCGGGGACGATTGTAGGAAATGGGTGCTAGGAAAGAAATCTGGTGCCATGAAAGTAGATTTTTTGGCCGGTGCAAACCACCAATGCGCCGGCCGATGTGGCAAGGTCCTGCACGGCAGCCAGAGCGCACCCAGCCAGAGCGTACCCAGCCGCTGCCGCCGCCGACCCCCGTACTGGTGGGCGTGGAACAGACGATGAGAGAGATGCAACGAGCTATGGAGAACCAAAGCAAGAAGGTTGAAGAGCTTGGTTTGCAGCTGCGTCAAGAGGTGCAGAAACAAGTGGTCCAGCTGGAGCAGCAGCAGCAGCAGCAGCAGCAGCAGCAGCAACTGCAGCAGCAACTGCAGCAGCAACTGCAGCAACAACTGCAGCAGCAGCAGCAGCAGCAGCAGCAGCAGCAGCAGCAGCAGCAGCAGCAGCAGCAGCAGCAGCAGCAGCGCTTCAGTTCCCGCAGGCAGCGTCGGCAATGTCGCAGTTTCCACAGGCATTGTCGGCACTGCAGCAGTTTTCGCAGGGACCGTCGGCAGCAGAGCAGTTCCCGCAGGGATCATCGGTGGTGCAGCAGTTCTTTGTGAGTCATTCGTGTAGTGTTGAGTGGGTGGGGTGGGGGTGTGTGTGGGGGGGGGGTGTAGGGGGGATTTGACTGTGTGACTGCGTGGCTGCTTGGCTGGAAAGGAGGGTGCGTGGCTGTGTGGCTGCGTGGCTGCGCTGCTGCGTGGCTGCGTGGCTGCTTGGCTGGAAAGGAGGGTGCGTGGCTGTGTGGCTGCGTGGCTGCGCTGCTGCGTGGCTGCGTGGCTGCGTGGCTGCGTGGCTGCGTGGCTGCGTGGCTGCGTGGCTGCGTGGCTGCGTGGCTGCGTGGCTGCTTGGCTGGAAAGGAGGGTGCGTGGCTGTGTGGCTGCGTGGCTGCGCTGCTGCGTGGCTGCGTGGCTGCGTGGCTGCTTGGCTGGAAAGGAGGGTGCGTGGCTGTGTGGCTGCGTGGCTGCGCTGCTGCGTGGCTGCGTGGCTGCGTGGCTGCGTGGCTGCGTGGCTGGAAAGGAGGGTGCGTGGCTGTGTGGCTGCGTGGCTGCGCTGCTGCGTGGCTGCGTGGCTGCATGGCTGCGTGGCTGCGTGGCTGCGTGGCTGCGTGGCTGCGTGGCTGCGTGGCTGCGTGGCTGCGTGGCTGTGTGGCTGCGTGGCTGCGCTGCTGCGTGGCTGCGTGGCTGCGTGGCTGCGTGGCTGCGTGGCTGCTTGGCTGGAAAGGAGGGTGCGTGGCTGTGTGGCTGCGTGGCTGCGCTGCTGCGTGGCTGCGTGGCTGCGTGGCTGCGTGGCTGCGTGGCTGCGTGGCTGCGTGGCTGCGTGGCTGGAAAGGAGGGTGCGTGGCTGTGTGGCTGCGTGGCTGCGCTGCTGCGTGGCTGCGCTGCTGCGTGGCTGCGTGGCTGCGTGGCTGCGTGGCTGCGCTGCTGCGTGGCTGTGTGGCTGCGTGGCTGCGCTGCTGCGTGGCTGCGTGGCTGCGTGGCTGTGTGGCTGCGTGGCTGCGTGGCTGCTTGGCTGGAAAGGAGGGTGCGTGGCTGTGTGGCTGCGTGGCTGCGCTGCTGCGTGGCTGCGTGGCTGCGTGGCTGGAAAGGAGGGTGCGTGGCTGTGTGGCTGCGTGGCTGCGCTGCTGCGTGGCTGCGTGGCTGCGTGGCTGCTTGGCTGGAAAGGAGGGTGCGTGGCTGTGTGGCTGCGTAGCTGCGCTGCTGCGTGGCTGCGTGGCTGCGTGGCTGCGTGGCTGCGTGGCTGCGTGGCTGCGTGGCTGCGTGGCTGCGTGGCTGCGTGGCTGCGTGGCTGCGTGGCTGCGTGGCTGCGTGGCTGCGTGGCTGCGTGGCTGCGTGGCTGCGTGGCTGCGTGGCTGGAAAGGAGGGTGCGTGGCTGTGTGGCTGCGTGGCTGCGCTGCTGCGTGGCTGCGTGGCTGCGTGGCTGCGTGGCTGGCTGGGGGGGGGTGGGGTGCCGGGTGCGTGGATGCGTGGATGTGTGGCTGGGTGGGTGCGTCACTGCGTGGCTGGCTGGCTCTGTGGCTGCGTGGGCGGCTGGATGGCCGGGTCAGCGTGGCTGCGTGTTCAATGGGATGCTAATATGTTGTTGCCTTTGGATGCCACAGTTCATGGATTCTTTTGTTCACATGCAGGTGCTGCCGTCTTCCCCATCGACGTCGTCAAGACCGATGTCGCCAAGAAGGATGATGCAATCACTCTCGGCCATGTTTAACTCATGTGGGCCTTCATGGCCATACGGGAAATATTATTGAATCAGTTCTTTGACACTGAGTTGGCACTACGCAACACCTTTGATGCACATGAGTGCAGGGCGCATGTGTTGAAACCATGCAACCGTGGCGATCCCTCAAAAAGTTTGGTTATGTAATAAGTGACACAATTATTCCGGACGTATGATGGCCCAGCGTCCTGTAAGGTTGAGTTGTCTTGGAGGAGGAGCGTGATGACCGAGGAAGCCGCGTGGGTGTCTGTAGTGCTATATCTTGAAGATGTACGGTCTTGGAAGAGTTATGGTCTTGGAATCATATAATAATGAGCTTGGAATAAAGTTGCGGGCAGCCTTCAATTGGCATATGTTGTCTCATTGATGTTGTCTCATTGCGTTAATGGGTCAATTGTCTTAGTTTATATAATGTATATCTTGGGAAACTCATTGCTTCAATAAAATGCATGCTAGGCGCAATCAACCCCCACAAACACATCTGAAAACTGCACACTGCATCAAATGTATCCTAGACAAAAAAATGTATCCTAATCCGGTAAAACCACCCACCTACATCTGATAGCTCCCACGTCGTGGCTTAAGGAGCTGATCTCCATCATTAAGTCCAAGTTTCCTCTGGGTAGGGAGCAATGGCAGGTGGAGAATGAGCCTCTGCTGTTTGTGGGCATGGAGGCCACACTGGTGAAGAAGGGGGGGAGTGGCGTATGCTGCTGGTGGGGGGCAATGATTATCAAGAGACCCTCATTAGCAAGCTTCCTCCAACCATCACACAGGCACTGTGTCCTATGGTCAGGGGCATGGTTGCTTGGGTGGCAGGCATTTCCAGGCCAGACCTTATGGTCATAGCCAGGTTGCCTGATGACATGCTGGTGGAGCTAGGGTCTGCCAAGGTGGCTGATCAGGTCAGGGCTTCATCTGGCATTCTGCTGTCTGCAGTGGATTTATCACAACCCATTTGCATGGAGCTGTATGTGGATAGCTCAATGGACAGCAGGCAGGTCTCCAAGGTCAGGGGCAGGGCTGCAGGGCTCTTTGTGCTCAGACAGGAAGGCCTGGGGAGTTTGGTGAGCTGGTTTAGTCGCCTGCACAAACGGGTGGCTGTCAGCAGTGATGTGGCAGAATGCAGGGCTATTTGTGAAGGCATTCACACAAGCCTTTATCTGAAGGAGTTGCTTCATCAGATGACTTCTAACACTCCTTGGCCACTTCAGGTTACCACTCTTCTAAAAACAGACTCCATGGGGATGGTGCAGTTTGTGCACAGGCAGATGGCCAGAAGTAGGGACTTGGATTATCTCCTTCTTAAGGAGTTGTCCTCCTTGGCCAATATTGAGCATATCCCTGGGGTTGACAATCCTGCTGATGCTTTGACCAAGCTAGTGCAGAAGGCAGCAGTGCAATACAAGGTTCTTCAGTCTCTGATGGACCCATCTCAGCAAGCTGTCTAAGCTGGTGCATGGTTATAGGGCATTGGAGAGCAGATTGTGTGGTAGTGTCAGCATTGTGACTGGCATAATACCTGTATTTTAGTCTGTACTAAGGCTCATGGACCATGGTACACTCACTCTGATTTTAATCAGGAAACAGCCAGGTTTTGGCTGGGGTTCATGCTGTTGACTACACAAGGTTGACAGGTCCATTACAGACCATGTATTCTATTTTAAAAGAAATGTATATTTGTACATACTTCTCACAATGGTCTGGGAACCTTTATTCTGGGGTTTATAGGGCGGGGTTCGATTCCCTGGTATTATGTTTCTACAAGCTGGCCTGTTCAGGTGTTTGCCTGTTCAGACTTCCCTAGTTCCCCAGGGCAGGATTTAATTGTTGCCTATGTGTTTCATTTTGTCATTTGTTTGCTGTGGCAGTTTACCATCTGGCAAGTAGACGGGCGCCGTAAGACGGGCGCCAATAGACCCCTGTTGAGAGAATGACAGGCAAACTATTGTAATACGCCTTACTTTGTCAAGTGGTATTTTAATTGTCATGGATTTGTTGTACTTATATTGAATATGTACTGGGTTTTATGGGATTAGTATCTGGGATTAATGTAACTCACCGCCAGAAGGTCATTGTACTGGAGGCTCTACCGAGGTGATGGGATTAATTCCTGGAGAAGACCTCATAGAATTAACCTGTATGTATTTAATTTTGTGTGCTTCTAATATCTGGTGGTACTCTGTAATGCCACTTCCATAGGTTTTCTCCATTTCTCATGAAATGGTTTTCCCTGTGGCAGATCTGTTTCTTTTCCAGTTCCTTAAAAGAAAGGGCTGGGGGAATGGCAATGGCCATTAAAGACATCTGTTCAAGCTTCAAGCTGGAGTGAAGGACATTTCAAGCTACTTCAAGGGTCCCTGGCAGGGGATGTGATCCCTAAAGAAAAGAAGGGATTGGAGTTAACGTAAAGGATTTACGTTAGATGGATAGAGATTGTTACGCTCTTTCCAACGGCACCTTGAACGCCTCATTTGGTTAAGGAACGTAAAAGTTATGACGTTTCCTAGGCTGTGCCGACAGTACCCGGCGCGCCACTGTGGGCGCGTACGGACACAGGATGTACAAGTGTCACTTTGATAGTCCGCAGGACGTTGACAGGACTTGTACAGGACTTGATGGTCAATTGATAGGTAGGCGTGCTGTAGCGCGCCAGGACCTATGAGACAATTGATGCTGACTAGTGTACGGATAGGTCCACAGGACTAGCCGTATGGACAATTGATAGATCTGCGCGCCAAAGGCGTGCCAGAGTCTGTGTAATCAATTGATTGACAGTTCAGCTGTGACAGTGCAGCTGAATACTTGGACGCGTCCCTAGCAAGCTATATGAGTGACTTGGTCACACCGGGACGCTAGTTCTTGCGTGCACGTTCTCTTGGCACTGTGACCCTGTCGCCTGTGCTGCGTGCAGTCTTGGAAGTGACGTGACTTACGTCTGTGTTTCCTGATTATTAATAAAGGCAACTTCCTGCAAGAACCATGGCGGAATTCGTGGCATTCTTACCCTCACAACTCCCCTTCCCCAAGCTCGTTCGTGATCGCTAGGCCAGGGGCACGGCCTGCAATGCTAGCAAAGCGAGCACGTGCCTGGCGCATAACATAATCCACTATAATAATAAACAGGTACGGCGACAGGACGCAACCCTGCCAGACGCCGGTCTGCAGTGGGCATGGCGGGGTTTAATGCCGTGTTGAGAGAGCACCGAAGTGGTCGACCCCTCATACAGCGTGCGGATGACGGTAATCAGGGGAGTGGGGACGCGAGTGCGAGCAAGTACAGCCCATAGAGCGTCCCAGAGGACAGAATCAAAAGCCTTGATGAAGTCGACGAAGATCAGGATGGCGGGAAACTCACCAGGTTGCAGGAGAGCGATTTCCTCAAAGAGGCGACGCGCGACGAAGATGGCCATGACGGTGTTGCGCCCAGGACGGAAGCCCATTTGACTTTCCCCAAGGTGACAGTCGAGAGCAGAACGAAGGCGGTTGAGGATCATGCGCATGAACAACTTAAGTGCGGCGCTCTGGATGCAGACTCCGGCCTCTGTAGTTGGCGGGGTCGTCAGGGGAACCTTTGTTTTTGTACAGCATAATACGGTAGCTACAGGAGAAAGGGCAGAGACCCCCAGTCTCCTTGGCATGAAGGAGACTGGGGGTCTCTGCCCTTTCTCCTGTAGTGCACACACAGGGATTAAAAGCACTTCGGTGCTCCGTGACTCCCCAACGGGGGCACGAGTTTAATTAATTAATTAATTAATTAATTAATACGGTAGCTGTGCTGCCACTCAGGAATCGGCGGCGCGTCGGCAAGCAGGATCCGGCTGCAGACGTCAAGCAGGAACCCCGTGAGCGCCGTCAGCTTAATCACCGCGGGGCTGGGAGCTGGTCAGGTCCAACGGCGGCATAGAAGCGGAGTTGCTTGGCGGCGGTGCTCAGCTCGAGCTCGGTGAACGGCGGGATCGAGCTCGTTGGGGTCGGCCAGGGGACGTTCCGTCAGGGCTGGGTACGTGTAGTCCTGCTCAGCGGCGGGCGGCGTGGGCGGCGCAGGGACGTCCGCCGGTGCTACTGCCAGGCGTGCGGCCGCCAGAGGGCCAAGCGGCGGAGGCGGCGGGGGGGCGCCGAGCAGCCGGGACTGGGAGGAATACCACTGGTCGGTTGGGAGTATATGTAGCACATATCCCTGAGAAGGGGCACATATGGCTTCCCTGAGAAGGGGCACACTCTGGGCTACTTCCTGCAAGGGTAGGGTCATAAACTACACCTGCTCTGGGTGCACAAAGTGCACCTGCACACCACTATGACTATCCTAGCACCTACTGAATTGAAGGCGCTGGCATAGGGGGGGAAGATCAGCATGGCTATACAAGGCGAGCTAAGGCATGGCTTCTCAGCAGAGAGTAACTCCCTGCATTAATTAATTAATTAATTATGAACATAACTCCGTTGGGAGCCGGTATATGTAGCACATAGCCCTTGAGAAGGGGCATATGGCCTAGAGTACATTCTAAGCTACTTCCTGCAAGGGTGGAAATGTAAACAACACTTGCTCTAGGTGCACCAGGGCACCTGCACCCCCCAGAGTCTCGGGCAACACCCAGCTAATAAGGGGAGCCCGTCATAGGGGGGGAAGATCAGCATAGCTATACAAGGGCTAGAGCGTGGCATCTCATGCAGCAGAGAGCAGCTCTAGATCTCTGCATGGGCACAGATGCATGACTAGATAAAGCTAGGCATCATCTGGAGTGTGGCACATCATAGGCACACATGTACATGGCTAAATAATACTCGTGAATCAGCTGGTATAGAGCCTGTAGGAGGCTTACACGTACATGGCCATGGTCTATTCTACACTACTACTGCTGTATTCTATTAAGCTGGGGTGTCTGGAGTCGCTGGGGCCGCGGGGGTCGCGTGCCAGGGCCTGTGGCCGACGTAGATGGCCGCCCCCTTCCAGTACACCGGCACCGGCCGGCCGGCTGCCCCGCCTTGGTCTGCCGGAGCTGGAGCCGGTAGGTCGATCGGCCATAGCTCCCGTCGCCGTTGTTGCTGCGCCAGGGTCAAGTCGTCGTCAAGGGTGAAGTGAGTCTTCTCGAGCCGCTTGCGGCGTCTGAGAAAGGAAATCTTGTCCGCCGGGTTCTTAAGGGTGAGAAGCAGCAGGGGCGCCCCTGCCTTATACCCCGCGCGCGGGGAAGGCGGTGGGCGACGTACCAGCTCGATCTCACCAGTATAAGGCCCATGCGACCAAGAATTTCTCTCTCAAACGCACGTGCAAGCTTCTCAGAATTCTCACCTTCCTCCATGCATATATGTCGACGTTCTTGACGATGACGTTGAGGCTGCGCTTGGCGAGCTCGGCCTCCTCGCGGAGGTCAAGCGTTTGCCGCTGGAGCTGGGCTGCGACGGCGGTGCTAGGTGGTGGAGGTGGTGTGTAATTGCTTAAGCATGTCCGCCCAGGTCGTGATGGGAGGAGCATCGCCGGCCAGGCCAGCAGGGGCTAGCTTGGCGGCAATGTCCTTCACCGCCTGGGCGGTGAGGCCTGCGGTGTTCTGCAGGACCTCGATAGCGATGGCATTGGTTAAGACGCTGGTCGATGTCGCGGAGCTGGGCGGAGATGGAGTAGGTGGAGGCGGTCGAGGCGGAGGGGGGGGGGGATGGAGGCGAGGAGGGTGGCGGTGGCGGTGGGGATGGTGGGGAGCTCAGCAGCCAGCGTGCGCTCCCTGCATGGGCGCAGCTAGCATGACTAAATAAAGCTAGGCATCATCTGGTGGGCGGCACATCATAGGCACACATGTACATGACTAAATAAGGCTCATGCATCAGCTAATGGGACCCCCATGGATGATGCATTAAGAATTAGCTCAGCCCTGCCTAGACAGAGAGTCACTCTCTGCTGAGAAGCCATGCCCTAGCTCTTGCATAGCCATGATGATCTTCCCCCCCCGGCATGACAGGCTCCCCTTAGCTGGGTGTTGCTTGAAACTCTGGGGGGTGCAGGTGCCCTTGGGGCACCTAGAGCAAGTGTTGTTTACATTCCCACCCTTGCAGGAAGTAGCTTAGAATGTATTAAAAGCCATATGCCCTTTCTCTGGGATATGTGCTACATACACTCCCAACGGAGTTATGTTCCTAATTAGTGCATCAGCTGGTATTATAGTGCCTGTAGCAGGCGTACATGTACAAGTCCACGGTGGCTAGGCCTGAGTATTCTACACTACTATACTGCTGTATTCCCCTAAGCATGGGGCGTCTGGAGTCGCTGGGGCCGCGGGGGTCGCGCGTGCCAGGGCCTGTGGCCGACGTAGATGGCCGCCCCCTTCCAGTACACCGGCTTCCCCGCCGTGGTCTGCCGGAGCTGGAGGTAGGTCGGCCATAGCTCTCGTCGCCGTTGTTGCTGCGCCAGGGTCAAGTCGTCGTCAAGGGTGAAGTGAGTCTGAACTCGAGCCGCTTGCGGCGTCTGAGGAAAGAAATCTTGTCCGCCGGGTTCTTATTAAAGGTGAGAAGAAGCGGGGGCGCCCCTGCCTTACCCCGCGATGCTCAGATTACTTGCCCACCGGCTCCTTGTTATGATATGCTCAAATGGGTCTTATTGCACCCACAGATCTTGCCGGGCCGTTTATCGGGTCCCATTGCAGCTGTGGCATGCCTCTGGCATGAAGGAGAAAGGGGGTCTCTGCTCTTTCTTCCTGTTGTGCACACACAGGGATTAAAAGCACTTCGGTGCTCCGTGGTACTCCTCAACGGGAGCACGAGTTTAATTAATTAATTAATTACCCGGCCCGCGAGCGGGGAAGGCGGTGCATGGGCGACCAGCTTGATCTCACCAAGATCGAAGGCCCATGCGACCAAGGATTTCTCTCTCAAACGCCTGTGCAAGCGTCACGGAATTCTCACCTTCCACCAGGTCGAAGCAGTCCTTGACGATGACTGGACCATGGCCGGCAGCCTTACGATGACTGGACCATGGGGCTGCATCCGCTATGAGTCAGCCATGCTTTGCACATGCAGAGAGCCACTCTCTGCTGAGACGCCATCATGCCCTAGCCATTAATTAATTAATTCATTAGAAACATAACTCCGTTGGGAGTATCTGTAGCACATATCAGTCCCAGAGAGGGGGCATATGGCTTATACATTCTAAGCTACTTCCTGCAAGGGTGAGAATGTAAACAACACTTGCTCTGGGTGCACCAGGGGCACCTGCACCCCCATGATCTATCAAGCTATGCCCAGCTAAGGGGGAGCCTGTCATGGGCCGGGGGGAAGATCAACATAGCTATACAAAAGCTAGGGCATGGCTTCTCAGCAGAGAGCGACTCTCTGCATATAGGCATAGCAGGGCTAGATTCTTAATGCAACATCCATGGGGGGGTCCCATTATAGGCATGGCTTGGCTATTAAATTCTGAAGCCGCATCATCCATGGGGGCCGTTATAGGCGCACATGCGCGTAGGCCACGTGCTAGGCTAAGCCTGACTAATCTACACTACTGGTATATATTCCCTAGACTGAGGTTGCTGGGGTCAGCAGGAGGTGCCTGCCAGGGCTTATGGTCAACGTGGATGACCGCCCCCCTCCAGTATACCGGCTTTCCCCCTGCGCTCTGCCGGTCGAGCTGAAGGTAGGTCGGCCATAGCTCGCGTCGCCGCTGTTGCTGGGCCAGGGTCAAGCCCTAGCCATGCTTAGCCATGATCATCTTCCACCCCATGTCCGCAACTTAATTGCATAGATGCTGGAATACATGGTGGTGCAGGTGCACCTCAGCTGTGCACCCCGAGTAGGTGGCAGTTTACAGTCACCACCTGCAGGTTAATTAATTAATTAATTAGAAACATAACTCCGTTAATTAATTAATTAAAATCATAGCTCCGTTGGGAGCATATGTAACACATAGCCCTGAGAAAGGGGCATCTATGCATGGGTTGTAATACAATCAGGGCTACAACCTGCAGGTGGAGGATGTATGTACAACTGTCACCTGCTCTGGGTGCACAATAACTCCGTTGGTCCGAGTAAATGTAGCACATATCCCAGAGAAGGGGCTTATGGCTTTTAATACATTCTAAGCTACTCCCTGCAAGGGTGGGAATGTAAACGACACTTGCTCGGGGTGCACAAGGGCACCTGCACCCCCATGATCTATCAAGCTATTCTGATTTGGCACGCCGCAAAGGTGAAAACCATTTGCGTTCAGTGCCGGTCCGCGGAAAACGCGGAAAAACGCGATCTGCAAATGAATCCAGGCCGGAATCGAACTGGGGACCTCTCGCACCAATTTTGCTGACTATAGGACGGACGTCTCCGGATCCTAGCTAGGGCATCGCCAACTGACACCTACAGTCATCCGCAAAAGTTCTCCTTTCCGGGGAGTGATGCAAGCCTTTCGGATTTGGTACTATAGATAAATCATTCGAGATCTGTGTGTAGGGGGATCAAGCTATGCCCAGTGAAGGGGGAGCCTGTCATGGGGAGGGAAGATCAACATGGCTAGACAAAAGCTAAGGCATGGCTTCTCAGCAGAGAGTGGCTCTCTGCGTAGTCGCAGCATAACTTAATAATTAAGCTAGGCATCATCTGGTCAGTTCCTGCCATTTGGTGAAAGGAAAGTGTTCCGAGCCACGAGATAGCCATGGCCGGACGTCGGAGCTCATAACTTTCACGTTTGAGCACCGAATTTGGCCGTGAATATCACAATCGATGCGTCTTTCTACGACGCACATGCTGATATAATTTTCCAAAGCTATTACGCAATATACGATGAGCAAACGCCTCTCGACGCAACGCAGCCTGGCGGCTGCGCTCGGCAATGAAAATACGCCTGCAGCTTCGGCTGCAGCTTCGCCCACCGGCCCAGATGGCAACGGTGACACTAGTAGTGCACTGGTGCTCGCCCAGCCTCCCGGGCTCGCCTCGCCATCAGCATCGCCTGAACCTAAGCGCAGTCGCTCTGCTGAGCCGCCCTGGGAAGAGACCTCCTTTGACATCAACCGCCCCGGCTTCTGGCAACGCAGCGCCGGTTGGTTCATGGAAGACTTGTTTTACGGCAATCACGCCTCGCTTCTAGCCCTGTGCGTGTACCTCACGTCCCACAACCGTGGCCGCTGGCCTGGTGATGGCCAGCTTGTCGACCCCGCCGAGGCTCTCCCAATCATTCACCGCATGAGTCGCCCCAAGCTCCAACGCTTCGCCCTCTGCTCCCTTGTTGGACGCTCCGAAGCCGCGATCTGGGCTTCCCCACCGCCCCCCCCCACCTTCCCCACCGAAGCCACCATCCGCACCCTCCTCAAGGAAGCTTTCGAGCAGCACGTGACCCCTCTTGCCGCAGATGTGGCGGCAATTGGCGGCACGCTGGCTGCTGAGCTTCCCACCATCCCCACCGCCACCGCCACCCTCCTCGCCTCCACCCCCGGCCCCCCCCCTCCGCCTCCACCGACTCCATCACCGCCCAGCTCCGCGACATCGACCAGCGCCTCAAGGATAATGCAATCGCTATCGAGGTCTTGCAGAACACAGCAGGCCTCACCGCCCAGGCAGTGAAGGACATTGCCGCCAAGCCAGCCCCGGCTGGCCTGGCCGGCGATGCTCCTCCCATCACGACCTGGGCGGACATGCAGTTAAGCAACATACCACCTCCACCACCTCCGCCGTCGCAGCCCAGCTCCAGCGGCAGACGCTTGACCTCCGCGAGGAGGCCGAGCTCGCCAAGCGCAGCCTCAACGCCATACTCAAGAACTTCGACATGGAAGAAGGTGAGAATTCCGAGAAGCTTGCACGTGCGTTTGAGAGCAAAATCCTTGCACGCATGGGCCTTCTTGGTGAGATCAAGCTGACTGCCCACCGCCTCCCCCGCGCGCGGGGTAAGGCAGGGGCGCCTCCGCTTCTTCTCATCTTTGATAGCCCAGCGGACAAGATTTCGTTTCTCAGACGCCGCAAGCGGCTCGAGAAGACTCACTTCACCGTGGACGACGACTTGACCCTGGCACAGCAACAACGGCGACGGGAGCTATGGCCGACCTACCTCCAGCTCCGGCAGACCAAGGCGGGCCAGCCGGTGTACTGGAAGGGGGCGACCATCTACGTCGGCCACTGTTAGTTTTCCCAGAAAAAGTCCTAAATTTAGGACCACTTGGAATTAAAATATATACATGCAAACATTAAAATTTGACCCTGGCATTCGTGCCCATGACAGATAACACACTTTTTTAGTTTCTATCAAAAACCTGGGTTCAAATAATTACATTTAGTGCCTGAATGGACCCTGGCCCATGGCAGGCCTCAAACCGCGAATTTGGTCAAAATGAGAATTTAGTAGGACCAATAGGACCAATTAGTGTCAACACATGACCATGCTATCCACACGGTCCCTTGAGCATCTTACAAGCGCTAGGGGACCCTACGAGGCCTTGGGATGGCGGGCCGGGCAGCGTATAACAAGGCCATACCCTGCTGTGGCTGCCTCTATATATACGCGTGCTTAACGGTGTCACAGATGGTGCAGGTAATGCAATATACGACCTTGCATGGTTGCTGAGGTTGCCCGGCTTGAACATGGCCCACCCCTTGCGGTAAACTTTCTCTAAGCATATGCCAAACCTTCTTTGACATCACGGACATGCTGGCCACCACCCAGCGATGAAAAAACATTGCATTTGCATTGCAACTAACACATGAATGCAGCCAAATCAAGTGACAGAACAACGTTGTGCTAACATGCAACGCTTTGTGAGCGAATTCAGGGTGACAACATGCACCCTGAATTCGCTCACAAAGCGTTGCATGTTAGCACAACGTTGTTATGTAACACGTAAACCATACTGTATATACTGTCTGAGAACACCCTGAACGACTGCAGGCCATAGGACCATGGTTTATAACTAACACATGAGTAAAACTGCTCTTACGCATGTGTGTTTTAGCTGCAGCGGACGACGAAGATAGAGACGTAAAAAATTGTATGACGTAAACCAACTATGTGTGACAGTTATGTGCACAGAGAGCGTCCCCTCTTTTTAGGCATAGCTTACTGACTCAAAACACCACGACAGCGTTGCCAGTTACACTCATGATCTAGGGCACCCCGGCACGTACCTGCTACTTACGTCGCCTCATTCCAGATGGTTGCAAAAAAGTCGCTGAAATCCGCAGCGAGGTCAGCTTTCCGAGAGCTGAGCGCACCAAAGCTGGCCAACCGGTTCGAAAATGATATAAACCACGCTTGTGCTGCGTTCTAGGTCCAAGAAATACCGAAAGTGAAGACCTATAAGGTGCGCTCGCTGCCCAGCCTGAACGTCCCTAAAACATGGTCGACAATGGAAATTGGGCGAGAATATCACGGCCCAGGCGCTCCCATGTCAAATACTCCGTTTATAAACTCCAGACTATAATCAAAATCGTCCACAAAAATTTCCTGGCTTGATTCGCACCACCATTGCTAATACACTAACATGTTTGTGCCAAAATCGACCCTCCGCGAGCAGGCGATCTGCGACCCATTTGTGTTGTGCCGCTGTGCTACAGCGCTACACATAAAAACTTGCGCAGAAAATTTCACAGCCTTTAAGCATAACTAACGACCTTTCGTTTTTGCTACTGGGCGCCCGAAATGATAAACGCACGTGAAAACGCCGGCCACGATTGTCAGGTCGCCATATCCACCTCAGATCATTCCCGCACCCACTTTTTCGCTCCAAAATCGTTTATATTTTTGGTCGAGGTACCTACTTTCCCGCCATTATATCCGGTACCCGGGTACGGAATCCGGGTACCATGTGCCGGTACCACGGGTCGGGTACATCATGCCGGGTACGGTCCACATGGGGTACGGTCCATATAGTGAACCCCCCCCCCCGGTACCTCGGTTATAGTGACCTCTAGGACAATTTAGGACAAAGTCCTAAATTTAGGACCGTGAGTGGATTAACACCACAAGCCCTGGCAAGCGACCCCCTCGACCACCGCGGCCCCAGCACCTCCAGCCCCAGCTTAGGGGAATACAGCAGCAGTAGTGTAGAATAGTTAGACGGTGGCCTTGTACATGCCCGCCTACTACAGGCACTATACCAGCTTAGGCCTAGCCTTTTTAGTCATGTACATGTGTGCCTATGATGAGCCACCCTCCAGATGATGCCTAGCTTTATTTAATTATGCAGTGCCCATGCAGGGAGTAACTCTCTGCTGAGACGCCATGCCCTAGCTTTTTGTATAGCTATGCTGATCTTCCCCCCCATGACAGGCTCCCCCTTCGCTGGGCATAGCTTGAAGATCATGGGGATGCAAGTGCCCTGGTGCACCTAGAGCAAGGGTCCTTTACATCCCCACCCTTGCAGGAAGTAGCTTAGGATGTATGATAGGCCATATGCCCCCCTCTCAGGGGCTATGTGCTACATATACTCCCAACGGAGTTATGTTACAATTCAATTCAATTCAATCATCTGGTGTGTGGTGCGTCATGGGCACACATGTACATGACTAATTAATACTCATGAATCAGCTGGTATAGTGCCTGTAGTAGGCGTGCATGTACATGGCCACGGTCTAACTATTCTACACTACTACTGCTGTATTCCGGCCCTAAGCTGGGGCGGCTGGAGTCACTGCAGGTTGTCGCCTAGAATGTATTAAAAACCATATGCCCCTTCTCAGGGATCTGTGTTACATACCCTCCCCACGGAGGTATGTTCTTAACTAATTAATTAAGTAAGGCTAGCGAGGGGCCCACATAATTAATTAATTAATTAGACTCGTGCTCCCGTTGGGGAGTCACGGAGCGTTAACCCCGATGGATGGATTAATTAATTAATTAATTAATTAAACTCGTGCTCCCGTTGGGGAGTCACGGAGCACCGAAGTGCTTTTAATCCCTGTGTGTGCACTACCGGGAGAAAGGGCAGAGACCCCCAGTCTCCTTCATGCCAGAGGCATGCCACAGCTGCATTCGGGCGCGCTAGCTAAACGGACACGCTAACGATCCGGCAGTCTGTGGGTGCAATAAGACCCATGTGAGCATATCATAGCCAGGAGCGTGGGCAAGTAATCTGAACATAGCCAGGGCGTAGCATGGCTGTACTAGGACTAGGCTAAGGCTATGGCTGGTTGTGTACCGTGCGTTGGCGGCACGTGACTAGGTGTGTTGGCACAGCTAGGCAAACATTCTAGGCATGGCTGCCATAGCGGCAGTGACGCCAATGGTTACAAGCTAGGGCTATTGCTATTCCTGATGGATGGATGGATGGATGGATGGATGGACGGACGGACGGACGGACGGACGGACGGACGGACGGACGGACGGACGGACGGACGGACGGACGGACGGACGGACGGACGGACGGACGGACGGACGGATGGACGGACGGACGGACGGACGGACGGACGGACGGACGGACGGACGGACGGACGGACGGACGGACGGACGGACGGACGGACGGACGGACGGACGGACGGATGGATGGATGGATGGATGGATGGATGCAAACAGGCCTACCGGTCTAATATATCTACAACATCAATGTAGTTGCCCACATAGTTGCCGGCCATGCATCCATCAAGGAATATGTGCTACATGATCTCCCCACGGAGGCATGTTATAATTTAACCCGTGTTTTTTTTAGAACGCGATATACTGCGTTGTAAGCTATTTATAGAACTCGTCATAACATCTAGGGGATTTTTTTTTCATAGTCATGGGTATACTTTCCTGAAAGCCCATACATCAAAGGATTTTTTGAGCTACTCAGACTTACAAAATGCTAATTCATTAGAGAGATGCACTGGTTTGAATACAGGGGGGTCTGACCATGACCGCGATTTCTTGACCCTAGGTCACAAGTCATGTGCTTATTCACAAATGGTTCATGAAAAAAATCTGGCTTCTTGCACGAGCTATGGGCAACATATGCAGGCTCTGTGAAACAAAACTCAGGCCCATTGGGCCACTGGAGCTATTTTTCATTAGCATCACAATTACAACGCAGTACAACGCAGTGGGAAAAATGAGAGCCCTTCACAACATGACGCAACGACACGAGCCCCATTAATTAATTAATTAATAGACACGTGACTGCGTCACGTGAGCATAAGTCCTCAGTGGGAGGGGAACATGGGATGGAGCACCAGCCCCATAAATGGAGCACGAGCCCCATTAATTAATTAATTAATAGACACGTGACTGCGTCACGTGAGCATAAGTCCTCAGTGGGAGGGGAACATGGGATGGAATGGATGGTATAAGCTATCTAGGTCCTAGTTACAGGGGTGTGGGCACCGCGGCCCGAATCGCTATGAATGCCATACTTAGTCACACGCGGAGCCCCCACAGGCTTGGGGGTGGTCTCCTTCATCACTACTTGCCATCTATCCTTGCGCACCATCTGCCTCCATATTACAGACAAACCAGGAGGCTGCCCGGGGGTGAGCCCGTCACGTCTAGTGTAGCACATGTCCATGCCGAGTCTATCACGAAAAGTCCACGGGTGGCGGCCCTGCCGCGCGCGGCCGGGGGCACGCCAGGTGAGGACATATCGCCCAGGCTGGGCGGGCTTGGTGCCAGCTAGTCTATCTGATGTATCTACCTGATCTGTGCGGGCCAGGTGCCCGGCTAGGCCCAGGCGCCTGTGCCTAATAATGTGGGAAACATAGGGCAAATCAGCGTACAAATCCTCATTACTAATGTGCAAACCAAAGGGGATGTTAAGGGCCTTGCGCAGCATCTTGGTGACGGCGCCGTCGAGTCGTTGCTCCAGCTCCTGCATCAGTGTCCACGTCTCGGCGCCGTAGGTCAGGATCGTCAGAATGACGACCTTGAAGAGGTCACGCTTGACGATCCGGGGTAGGGCGGGGTTGCTCCACCAGCGGCGGTGGTCATGGAGGTGCGCCCACGCCATGCCGATCCGTGTCGTCATGTCGTCCTCGCAGTCGGGAAGCCAACTGCCGAGCAGCTTGAAGCGGCCTGAAGGAGGGCCTTGCTAAGGCCATAAACGGGGCCATAGTGAGCTTGGAGGGTCAAAACGTTGAAAATAGGTGTTGTATAAGTTATACAGCATCAAACATGCATCAAACATCATGACTGGATGACCTAATATGACTGAATCAGGCAGCCATATCCAAAGCATCATCCACTCTCACAACGTGTTGAGCACATGCCTCGTGGGAACGGAGGTGCTGGGTTTTCATTCCATAACGCGTGCAATACTGAAAGAAAGAGGCACGTGTAATGCAAGGCTTGGATAGGTTGAGTGATCCATGAGCGTACATGCTGGCAAAGATGACGCTGGAATGCATGCTAGCAAACGGTGGCAAGATGCTAACAACACATGATTATACACCATGATTATGGGCACCTAGCTGATCTTCTTGCACAATCAACGCAGTATAAACCATCAACATCCAATCCTCACGATATATGCACGGCTTGACGACGTATACAGCACCTAAATACTGCACAACTGCAACCTGCTATGGCTGACATGCAAGCAACGTCGAGTAGGATGGCGGTCTTAGAGAGGCTGGGCAGAGGTCGGTAGAAATAAGTGGAAAACTGGCAGAAACTAGGTAGAAACACGATATACTTACGCCTGCAAGCACTATTGAGCCTGTGGCAGAGGCCATTTCCAGGAAAATACAGCATACCGTAGCAATAGCCACGGTCACGCCTTACGCTATTTGCAGGCACCATCATGCCCGGAGCTACCCAATAAAAGTCTGCACAAATCTCGGTTTAGCCGAGAGTCCGGGCGTTCGGAATGAATAACCAAGTCGAAACACCATGGAAATACCAAGCATGGTGCCGCAGCAGACCCGAGTCTTGACGTAATAATATGTATGCCGGTTTCCAGGGTTTCCGCATGAAAGTTGGGTGAGAAACTGGAAAAAACTACGTTTCCTTTGCCCCAGTACCTCAACAAACTCGTAGAAACCTAATTATCAACCTTTGAACGCATCATCATGGTCGTGCCACCCAACAGCCACTGAAATTCGCGCGAAAACTTGCGAGATCTACCTGCCGCCATCGCCGTCGTCTTCACCTTCGTCCCTGAAAATGCCTGATTTCAGTGGTACATATTTGTTTGCAGCTGTCACAAAAAAAATACCAAAAATACCAGGATTTTTCTTGAATTCTATGAGATGTCTCTGACCTATGTTGAAAGTTTCAGACCAAAAATCGCATGTTTAATAGGTTTGCCACGTGTCAGATTACAACGCGATACATCGCGTTCTAACCCTACAGCGCGATGTATCGCGTTGGAAAAAAACACGGGGTAATTTAATTTTTTAATAGTTGCCGGCCACGTGATGAGTAATAATAAAAGCGAAAGAATTTGCAGGAAGTACGGTTGGATCGATCTGGCAATGTGCGTCCTCACTTGATATGCCATGCTTGCATGCCAATTTCAAATAGGACAAAGCCATTTATAAGCTTCTTTATATCGTGTTAGTTTACTGTACCAAACTGAATTACCTAACCGCATGGTGCCCCTGCAGGAACACCCAAGGATTACTCTACTTCCCACAAGAACATAAGCCAAACCTATTAGGTAGGCGGCAACATCTCAATAACTGGCGCTCCCATCAGAATATAAAACCCGCAAACAACCCCAAAAGAAAGTAAATCTCCACATGCATCCCTGACATTGACTGTCCAGGGATCGTGGGGATGCCACGATGCTTTCATTTCTAGGGCAAGACATTTCTTGTGCATACGTCAAGACAATCCATACCTGTGTGCCACACACGTACAGTATTTACACCAAGGGCTAGGTGCCCACTTGTGATGGCCGCACGCTCAATGGGCATCAACCCAATGTCACAGGTCAACAGCTTCAAAAACTGTGCACCGCATTTCCTGGGCATTCGGCGATTTATCCCATTCTAGGCCGCACTACTCTGCATGCTCTGCATTATGAGGCAGGACCTTTCCTTCCAGCACGGCCGGTTTAGCATCCGTCCCCTCTGTTATAAGAAGGCAAATGCATAAAGGAAGACAGGCACAACAAGCCACAACACAGAATACACGTCAGGGGACAATGAGCACATGCAACTAAGACTGGAGCTCAAGGCTTACGTACCCAAGACAGGAGCTCAAGGCTTACGCACCCAAGATGATTCGACAAGACAGACGCATCTACGTTAGACATTATCTCGCAGTGACAGGCGTGCAGAATGCTAAAGAAGGTAGAAAGAGAAAGAATACAGCAAAAATAATAAAAACAGTAATAACAATAATAATAAATGTCACATGATTGTCAACCAGCAACTAGGAAAATGCGAAGTCCCTGCAGCTACATCCCTGACAAATGGTAACAAGAAGAAAGACTCTCGCCAATCCTGCTTCCAAACACTTTAAACAGAGAGTGATACTCGGCCATCACAGATCAAGCACATTGGCAATAAACAAGCACGTGCACAGGCTGCGCAGCTTGCCACAGCTTTGCAGTCCCGTGCACGACTCAGCTAAAGCAAATTCCGAGGGGGGGGGAGTTGGAGGGGGGGGGGAGCGACGCAAAGCATCAGAAAAGCGAAGGCAGTGCCACCTGTCGCGCTGTCGTGCGCCGAGGCAGCAAGACGCTCACCTAGTTCTTCCGCCTGCTCCGCAAATGAGGGTCTCCTGCCCACGCGCTTTGGTGGCGACGGCTGCACGCGTGATAGACGGCGGCGATCGGACATGCGCATGGGATGACCACACGGGAAGCCACAGAACCGATTTAAAAAAGAATAACATGAATACAGCTGCCGGCATTCCTACTGAACTAATGTGCGCGATTCCAGTGGGGACTACATACATTCCATGGAAGCGCCCACGCAATCATCCAATGGCACGCGAGCGCAGGCAGGATGACGGGGATGTCGACCCGGGCACGGTAGAAAGCCTGCCTAGTAAGGTGATACGTTAATAAAGGCATTCGGAGAACAATCCCTTTGCCTAAAACAGAATCGGCGCCTTCTATGCCTCTCTCTTCTGCCCGCTAATCCAACTCCAAGCCAGCCCTCTCCATGGAGCTGTGGTCAATGCACAGGCAGCACAGCAAGAAGGGTGGGTGGATGGCTCGGTGAGTCTGACACAGGGTACATGGAAGTAGTAATAGGGGTAGAATGTGGGTCAGATATGGGTTAGATGCGGGTCAGATGCGGGTCAGATGGGGGTCAGATGCGGGTCAGACGCCGGTCAGATGCAGGTCAGATGCAGGTCAGATGGTCAGATGTGGGTCAGATGTGGGCCAGATGTGGGTCAGATGTGGGTCAGATGTGGGTCAGATGTGGGTCAGATGTGGGTCAGATGTGGGTCAGAAGTGGGTCAGATGTGGGTCAGATGTGGGTCAGATGTGGGTCAGATGTGGGTCAGAAGTGGGTCTGATGTGGGTCGGCTGTGGGGCAGGTGCTAGCACATGTAAAAAGGACATAATCTGCTCAAAGCCTTCGAACCTTGTGCGCCAGGCATGGATGGCATTCTGCCACAACTCCCAGCTCCCGCAAAGGAACCACCCCACACACAAAAATGGGTAGAACTTCCATGCTTGTCGGTACGGCATGCCACATTATTTGGCAAGGCGCAGTCAAGTAAGGAGGCTCGCCCACAGCTGTGAGCTTCCTAGTTGTAAAGGCCTTCGGTACACTGCACACGTACAGCCACATGCCTATGTTTATCCAGACTTTCCCAGACGTTACAAAACGATGATTGGAGTTAAGAGCACCCACGTAGCTCTGTCACGGATTCACAGAATAGATCCATGACTATACCTTACAGCACACACTTCCTGTTGTATACAATCTGCACATACCATACCAGCAGCCGTAGATCTAGGGTACAAAGGCACCCAACTTTGATGAATACAGCGCGTGCACCCCAAATACCTGCAGCTTGGGCGCCAGGTGCTCCTCCTCCACCTTCACAGCCTCATCGCCCTTCTCCTGAAGATACACACACACATGTGATCAACGTCGTGGCGGGCATTCGAATCACAGCACGCGTCAACGTGTGCCAGCGCATATCAGCGTGGTGGCACGCTACAAGCATCATGGGCACCCAGATCTACCATGGCAGCAAAAAAGGGGCTATAGCTTTGCAAGGCCCACCCACATACATAAACACCCAAGGAGGCATACCGAGAAGGACCCCCCCCCACCCCACCCCACCCCCACCCCCCACCCCCCACCCCACACCCCCACAAACCACCACCACCAAATTGAAGAGATCACCGACAGCCCTGCTCAACTAGACTGGGGTAGCTCATGACTCGACCCATTCACACACCCTTAAGTGTGCAGACTATGCTTATTCCTGACCTTTCCTTATTCCTAGCAGTCACTGGGCATACTGCGCATAGTGTGCGCACACAACCGCGCATATCCCCTGAGCCAAGGCCATCGATGGCTGACACACCGTGACAGCCATCCAGCCTTCCATCAAGGGGGAAGAAACAAGAAAGAAGTCTTCCAGCAAGAAAGGGAGTAGCAAGCATGCAGAGACGTTTAGACCAACGAAGCGGGGGATAGCTGTGGAGCGGGGGATAGCTGTGGAGCGGGGGATAGCTGTGGAGCGGGGGATGGCTGTGGAGCGGGGGATAGCTGTGGAGCGGGGGATAGCTGTGGAGCGGGGGATAGCTGTGGAGCGGGGGATAGCTGTGGAGCGGGGGATAGCTGTGGAGCGGGGGATAGCTGTGGAGCGGGGGATGGCTGTGGAGCGGGGGATAGCTGTGGAGCGGGGGATAGCTGTGGAGCGGGGGATAGCTGTGGAGCGGGGGATAGCTGTGGAGCGGGGGATAGCTGTGGAGCGGGGGATAGCTGTGGAGCGGGGGATAGCTGTGGAGCGGGGGATAGCTGTGGAGCGGGGGATAGCTGTGGAGCGGGGGATAGCTGTGGAGCGGGGGATAGCTGTGGAGCGGGGGATAGCTGTGGAGCGGGGGATAGCTGTGGAGCGGGGGATAGCTGTGGAGCGGGGGATAGCTGTGGAGCGGGGGATAGCTGTGGAGCGGGGGATAGCTGTGGAGCGGGGGATAGCTGTGGAGCGGGGGATAGCTGTGGAGCGGGGGATAGCTGTGGAGCGGGGGATAGCTGTGGAGCGGGGGATAGCTGTGGAGCGGGGGATAGCTGTGGAGCGGGGGATAGCTGTGGAGCGGGGGATAGCTGTGGAGCGGGGGATAGCTGTGGAGCGGGGGATAGCTGTGGAGCGGGGGATAGCTGTGGAGCGGGGGATAGCTGTGGAGCGGGGGATAGCTGTGGAGCGGGGGATAGCTGTGGAGCGGGGGATAGCTGTGGAGCGGGGGATAGCTGTGGAGCGGGGGATAGCTGTGGAGCGGGGGATAGCTGTGGAGCGGGGGATAGCTGTGGAGCGGGGGATAGCTGTGGAGCGGGGGATAGCTGTGGAGCGGGGGATAGCTGTGGAGCGGGGGATAGCTGTGGAGCGGGGGATAGCTGTGGAGCGGGGGATAGCTGTGGAGCGGGGGATAGCTGTGGAGCGGGGGATAGCTGTGGAGCGGGGGATAGCTGTGGAGCGGGGATAGCTGTGGAGCGGGGGATAGCTGTGGAGCGGGGGATAGCTGTGGAGCGGGGGATAGCTGTGGAGCGGGGGATGGCTGTGGAGCGGGGGATAGCTGTGGAGCGGGGGATAGCTGTGGAGCGGGGGATAGCTGTGGAGCGGGGGATAGCTGTGGAGCGGGGGATAGCTGTGGAGCGGGGGATAGCTGTGGAGCGGGGGATAGCTGTGGAGCGGGGGATAGCTGTGGAGCGGGGGATAGCTGTGGAGCGGGGGATAGCTGTGGAGCGGGGGATAGCTGTGGAGCGGGGGATAGCTGTGGAGCGGGGGATAGCTGTGGAGCGGGGGATAGCTGTGGAGCGGGGGATAGCTGTGGAGCGGGGGATAGCTGTGGAGCGGGGGATAGCTGTGGAGCGGGGGATAGCTGTGGAGCGGGGGATAGCTGTGGAGCGGGGGATAGCTGTGGAGCGGGGGATGGCTGTGGAGCGGGGGATAGCTGTAGAGCGGGGGATAGCTGTGGAGCGGGGGATAGCTGTGGAGCGGGGGATAGCTGTGGAGCGGGGGATAGCTGTGGAGCGGGGGATAGCTGTGGAGCGGGGGATAGCTGTGGAGCGGGGGATAGCTGTGGAGCGGGGGATAGCTGTGGAGCGGGGGATAGCTGTGGAGCGGGGGATAGCTGTGGAGCGGGGGATAGCTGTGGAGCGGGGGATAGCTGTGGAGCGGGGGATAGCTGTGGAGCGGGGGATGGCTGTGGAGCGGGGGATAGCTGTGGAGCGGGGGATAGCTGTGGAGCGGGGGATGGCTGTGGAGCGGGGGATAGCTGTGGAGCGGGGGATAGCTGTGGAGCGGGGGATAGCTGTGGAGCGGGGGATAGCTGTGGAGCGGGGGATAGCTGTGGAGCGGGGGATAGCTGTGGAGCGGGGGATGGCTGTGGAGCGGGGGATAGCTGTGGAGCGGGGGATAGCTGTGGAGCGGGGGATGGCTGTGGAGCGGGGGATAGCTGTGGAGCGGGGGATAGCTGTGGAGCGGGGGATAGCTGTGGAGCGGGGGATAGCTGTGGAGCGGGGGATAGCTGTGGAGCGGGGGATAGCTGTGGAGCGGGGGATAGCTGTACCCCCTTGAAACACAGCTACAGCCTGGCTGCCATCCATATCGCCAAGGAATGCACGCGCGCGCGCACACACACACACACACACACACTCCCTCCACCGTGCAAGCTGTACGACCTCACAGGACCTTCCTGACAGACCAGGTTCCCACTCAGTACCTGGTGATACTGATAGAAATGGCGTTGACGAAGCCCGGTAGGCAATACCAACCTCTTGCATCCGCAAGAAGCGGGCCGGTGGTTATACCCAGACCGCATGTATTTACTGAGACAACCAACAAGTGAAACTATATGCAGATCCTCCTCTGGCTGCACAGCCCCGTTGGCCCGTATTATATACTCTGTATCACTGCCGGCCTGCATATGCTGTCGCATCCATTCGCTTATCCCGTGCAGCCGTAATGGATGAGACAAGGATTGGTCCCTGGCTACGGGACAACACCCACATGGCAGGCACCCCGGGTACGGCCCGGCCCAAGCTATAGCATACGGTCTACTGGCAGTATGATACCTTTGCCATTTGCCAGTCGGCGGAGTCGAAATGTTTCCGGTCAAGATCCTGGTGCGTGGGCACGGGAGATGCGCACAGACAGAACGACCACGTCAAGCGTTCACAGAAAAAGATCCACGGAGCGCCAGGGCAAGGCTATGCCCGTCGCACACGAAACTCGAGGCGGTGCGCCTGGGGCACCCATCAAGCAAGCAACACCAGTCTTCCTCAACATGGATCCGGAAACGTCCAGACTCATTTTGGCAATATGGGTTACACGGGGCTCTAACTATTAAATCATTTGAGTGCCCCAGTACGGCCGATCAGTTCATCGCCAAAAAAGTGTCAAAGCCAGCATTGCACGCAATGGCGAGTCAAAATCATGCCGAATCGCCATACTCGTACTGACCCGTAGAGGCTTCTTCGGTTTTAGGTCGCCGTACTTCCTCATCATCATTTGATGCTCAAGTGACCCTCCCACGGTACTCTGCGAGAATGCCGTCCCGACAAGATGGCAACAAGAGCAATTTAGCATACGGCACAAAGACTTCATTGCGACCCCACGTGTGCGTACCTGGTAACCAAACTGGATGGAACCAAATCCTACCTTAGGCTTAGGCCGGGTAACTTTCAAAATCTCGTCACCCATGATTGCCAATATATTACAACCAGCAGCAAATGTATAGCCTACAACTTGACGAGGCAACCGACTTTCTCTGGTATTGATCTCGAAAGTCTACCCTCTTTTTGCACGCCTTGCCAAGTGCTCTCGCGTTGTGTCTGGTATCCTGGCTTCATATCTCGATCAGCTGCGCAATGGGGTTCGGGTCTTCGGGTGTTCGGGGGGTTACATCTCTGTTACAATTGCTGGTCAACTGTCTAACTACTGCCAAATCATTACCGGTTGAGTCGGACACCCTGGAAACGGATGATGGCGCGACACCCAGTAAGAAGCAGGCAAATGGCAATCAGGGTGACGGTCCACGGAATAACCGATCTTTCGAGCAACGAGATAGGAACGCTGGTCGCTGAGTCCGCATGTCACGTCGCGCCGCGCCGGCACGTCGTGACTCACACGGCCCGCTGCACTGTGCAGCACGCACGCTGGCCCGCCTGGCAGAAGCTGGCAGACGGCAGTCTGGCACACAGGCTTGTCCACACACTCATTATTATGACTGATGACTGATGAGCCATGCATGGATGAGCTCACCAGTCACCATCATAATAACGGTGTTTTCACACGGGGGGTAAACTGTTACGGGGAATTTTTCGTCAATTTTTAAAACGCGATTTCCCCCGGCGCCTGCCAGTAGCAGTCGATGCGATCTGACGACGCGATTAGGGATCAGACATGTCGGCAATTAATACTCGTAAAAAACGTTTTGCTGTTCCACTCGATCGCCTTTGGTCATCATCTCGATCGCCGTTGGTATTTCCAACCCGGAAAACCGGCGTTTTTCCGGTTTGGAAATATGGACCATCACGAGTCATAAATTGGCCCGTTCTCACTTAATGGCTTTCATCATGACTCGTTTCTGCAGGGCAGGCAAGGCTTTCTACTCATCGTGACTGCTGTGGCTGCTGTCCTGCGTGAGCCGTGAGCGGGACTGCTGGAAGAAGCCGGCACTGTCCCCGGATTAGTCAGGGAAACTGTTCAACTTGCAACACCACTATCCGCGGGTGTGCGAATTTCCTTAACCTAATGCTGCTTGCCCGTTCGGCTTCCGTCTATCAAAGTTAAATGTAAGGATCCATTTACGCCGCGCTGACCGACGACTAATGATTTCCTGTGGCTGGCGCGTATGCACGAATCTTGATACAGGTAAGTCGTTTCTGTACATCGCACGGGATATCAGCTATGTACACTAAACAATCTAGACATGTCAATATTGCATGTTGTGATTGCTCAGGCAACATCAAAACGGCAATGCCTCCTTGGCATTGACGCGGTTTATATGCCACCCCTTCCCTGCAACTCCATCTGGAATCTTTACATCGACTTGAACTAGTCGCCGCTAATGCGGCTGGCCGGTACAGAACGGCGGGCTTGACGGCCGGTATCCCTAAATTAAACGTATTAAACTTCCGTGAAGAGAATCTGGGCCTCATGCGAAGTTGTCAGAGGTGAATTTCACCCTGTGTGCCCAACTGCCTGCCGTTGATATATTTCATGTAGGCCATCTATTGTAAACGCAGGTATTAGGGTTGCGTCCCTATTGATCGCCCCCGCCTGCCGTATTTCTGGCTGTAATAAATATCGGCAGAGTATTATACAGTGTTTGGGGCAGCGAGCACGTGTCATTTTACGGCTCATGATTTGGTCACGGAATGACTACGCTTATAGTGCCGAAGCTACGAGAACCCTCGCCTAACAGTGCTGGTTGTCTCAACATCATGGATACCGAAGGCAAATGCGCGGGATCCCAGCTTTTCTTCGCAACTCAGTGGACTAGCCAGCTGACCATGGCCCAGTGTGCAGCCTTTAGCCCTGTGATCCCATGCTAATTTGCGCCTGATCACTTGTGTTAAGCTCACACTTGAACTCATGACATCTCCAGGTGACTTCGATGTCACTAGTTAGCGTACATGCATGTCGTTCCATTGTATGCCTAGGATACCCATGTGTATACTGACGATAGGCAGATGCCAGCCGGCCATCAGCAACAGCGCCGCTAGCTAGCTTTGGCCCCAGTGCGTCACTGACACACATGTGTAATCAGCCGAGAAGCCGGCGGTGACGTAGGTCCAGGGACTTTGCCAAATTAATGCCACCCATGCACCACTGCAATGTTAATGTCAATCACGACAACAATGTCAACACTTTTGAATTAAGAACAACCGGTGCATGCATGCATGCGCTAGCCGCCCCCGGCCGTCCCCCCTCACATGAGATATTCTAATCTGGCAATCCTGTTTTGGTTAGGGTATATATACTTCAGCTCAGTTTTTAGTATTCAGTTTATAGCTAGCACGGATGCGGTTAATTTATAGTAGTTGCACGTATATCACAGTGATAAAACTATTCCTGGACGCATGGGAGTACGTCAATATATGCGGTAGTATTTTATGTTTTTAACAACTTTGTTTGCGTGTCATGCGCATGGGCATGACACGGAGTACTATCAAAGAGACAACCATGGGCATGCCACGGAGTACTATGTAGGCTAATCTCTGACATTTAAAAAATTATAAAATTTTGTAAACACGAAAGTTACAAATATCGTCAGCATCATTTTCAAATATCGTCAGCATCAATTATCAACATCGCTCCGTTGGGAGTCCATGTAGCACATATCCCTGAGAAGGGGCATATGGCTTTTAATACATCCTAGGCTACTTCATGCAAGGGTGGGAATGTAAGCTACCCGTGCTCTAGGTGCACCAGGGCACCCGCACCACCATGCTGTCTCAGGTTCAACCCGCCTAAGGGGGGGATCCTGGCACGGGGGAGGAAG
The DNA here is from genome assembly GCA_009746045.1 of Mesostigma viride. Taxonomy (NCBI): domain Eukaryota; kingdom Viridiplantae; phylum Streptophyta; class Mesostigmatophyceae; order Mesostigmatales; family Mesostigmataceae; genus Mesostigma; species Mesostigma viride. The sequence goes on along the minus strand of RPFO01000022.1, from coordinate 2,570,726 downwards.
ATCATCATGGCTATACAAGAGCTAGGACATGGCTTCTCGACAGAGAGCATCTCTCTGCATGGCATACATAGCATGGCTAAATTCTTAATGCAACATCCATGGGGGTCCCATTATAGGCATGGCTTGGCTAAACATAGCCAGGGCGTAGCATGGCTGTACTAGGACTAGGCTAAGGCTATGGCTGGTTGTGTACCGTGCGTTGGCGGCACATGACTAGGTGTGTTGGCACAGCTAGGCAAACATTCTAGGCATGGCTGCCTTAGCGGCAGTGACGCGGCAATGGTTACAAGCTAGGGCTATTGCTATTCTAGCCCGCTGGGGGCGTCCACATCTTGTGGTTGATCATCAGGTCCCCGCCCCTCCAGTACACCTTGGGCTTCTGGGGGTCCTACTTATGGCGGAGGTATTCCGGCCACAGGTCGCGTCGCTGCTGTTGCTGAGCGGGGGTGAGGTCGTCATCCAGCGTCCAGGTGAGGTCGTGCAACCGCTTGCGACGAGAGAGGAACCGCTGCTTATCCTCAGGGGAGGGGAAGGTGAGTAGGACTGGTGGGGGAGCCGCCTTGTCCCGTGAGTGGGGAAGGCGGTGGCACCCGCGCAGTTCTACCTCACCTACCAGGCCCATGAGGGTAAGAAGCTCAGTGGTTCTTGAGCTCGTCAGCAAGAGAGGTTGACGTACGTCTCACCTGGCTTCTGGGGGAAGCGACGTAGCACCACTCGGCACTCGCGGCGAGCGCGGTCGGTGACCTCGCGGCGAGCGCGGCCGTTGCTGGGCCTGGCGGTGGTTCTCCAGCTCCTGGAGCTTTGTGGCGATGGCGTCGGTGCATGGTGGAGGCGGTCGCTGACCGCAGCAGGTCCGCGTAGGAGAGCGGCGGGAGGTCGCCAGCATCCTGCCGGGGTGGCTGGGATGCAATGGTGGCCGTCTGCTCCGCTATCTTGGGGACCTGTGTGGCCAGGGCCTCGGTGTGGGCGGTGATGGCCTCAAGCTTCTTCAGGAGCACGCCACACTTGCCCTCCACCTGGTTAAGGCGAGAGACAAGTGCAGCATGCGTTTCCAAAGCCAGCTGCGCCGCGGTGTGTAGCGCCGTGAACTGGGGTTGTAGCTTGTGGACGACCTTGGTTTCCACGTTGGAGACCCGGGCCTCGACCTTGTTGAGCGTGGTGTTCAGCGATGTCAGCTGCTCGGCCAGCGGCCAGGTCACGTGCTCCTCTGCAGCACTGCGCGGAGGTCATCCTTGCAGAGGGAGGAAGCCGATGGGGCTGCCGGCTGTGCAGGGGCTGGGGTGCGGAGCGTGCGGGTGATGTCGGCGAGGTGGATCTGGAATTGGCTGGTCAAGATAATCAGGCGTTGTTGTACTTCGTCCAAAGCATAGAGCCAGGACATGTCTCCATTGTAGTCGATAGCCGCCCCCCCCTTGGGCACGAAGAGCTTCCGCTCCTGTTCGAGGAACCGGAGAACCTCAATGCATTCCTGCGGCGACAATTCTTGCCACACGGTGAAGGCGAATCGTCGGTCGCCGGGGAGGAACTGGCTCCATTTGCGAGTGTGGCAGGGTTTCTTGGGCTCAGGCGAGGCGCTGGGCGATGGGGCTGCTGGCGGTGGGTTGGCGAGCCCAGGCGGCTGGGCAAGAACGATGGCGAGCGGGTTGGGCTGGGAGCCGGTAAGCTCCTTTTCCAAACCCCGTTTTGCTTTAGGGGTCGTCATAGCTGCCTGTCACGTGATAACTTCGGCAAATTACTGCGTTTCAGCATCATGCCCCGACCATATTAAGTGAGACAACTAGAGAGGGAGATATGAAGTGAGACAACTATGCCTGGACGCATGGCGATCCAACGCCGTGGAAGGACTTGGGTAGTTGTCTGAGAGGAAAGACGCGAAGGCCGCGGGAGCCGCGTGGCTATCTGTAGCTAGGCCAGACCTGCATGGAGGGAGACAGAGGGTAACACTGAGAAAGGTTGATAGGGAAAACACACATACACACACACACACAACCACGACCAACACAAACAACCAAAACTAAGAAGGAAATTAAAAGGGAACGCATACACGTAACATACAAGAAGGGGCTAAAAGATTAAGTAAGGACTGCACTGGATTTGTTGTCCACATCGTCGCGTCGCTGCAGCAACACGATGTTTTCTGGCATACCCGGGCTTTTGGTTCCCGCCGCACATTTGAAAGTGCTGTCCTCCGGATCTTTGCCTTTGCATGCACCGGGTGTGCAGTTCTTGGACGTTTGGAATCATGCATGGCCCATGGCTAATGTAATGACTGACTAGCTAGACCTCTTCAGTGGTTTTCCATTTGTGGGTATTTCCTCGTAGATGGTGGGAGAGCGATCGCAGCAATGGTGCTCACCACTAGACACTCCCGGCCAGTTAGGCTCGAAACATACGCCCTGAATATCAAGCAAGCTGCTTCCGGCCCCACCGTCTAGGTCATCTAGTCGCTCTACACGTAAGCCAGCCATGATTTCTATGCACAAGGCTACACATTTCCATCTCCATTCATATTCATCATCCTGAACGACTCGAAAACACGGACAATATAACGGCATGCAGGCTTGAGCTACCATGGTCCGGATTCTCCCGATTTCTGGCCTGCGCTGGTTGTCTCCTTGATATTAGATTGGTTGAATATATATATTGAAAATATAATTACTTACAGCAGAGTGAAATCACTCAAAACCAAAGCAAACGCCCAGCTATAAACCTATATACAGAGCCATGTCAAAGCTCTATACTACGATAAGACCAATGGAAACTTTAGACCAATTGAATATATATAGTTCGTAGTATAGAGCTTTGACATGGCTCTGTACATAGGTTTATAGCTGGGCGTTTGCTTTGGTTTGAGTGATTTCACTCTGCTGTAAGTAATTATATTTTTAAATATATATATAGTTCGTCCTTGTAAAAGTCCTTGTAAAAGTATATATAGTTCGCGTCCTTGTAAAAGTATATATAGTTCGCCCTTTGCTCTTATAGCCACGTGGCTGGGGCCTCCCTCACGGCAGGTTACACGGCGGACCGGGCGGAGCGGGCCAAGCTCCTGGCCTACGGCGACGTCGGGCACCATCGTGTGGTGCCCTTTGTCCTGGAGGAGTTTGGGGCCATGGGGCCCCTGACCTCCGCCTTCTTCAAGGAGTGTTGCCGGCTCCGGGAGGACCGGCTGGACCTGGAGGGCCAGCGGGCCCCATGGTCGGCGCGGACCTGGACGTCATATTGGCGTCAGCGCTTGTCGGTGGCGCTGACTCGGGCCATGGCTGACATCATGCTCCGCCGTACGCGGGCTGATTTTGCGGTGCAGCAGGGCTATTAGGTTCCTCCCGTTAGGCGTTTCCATTGGTCTTATCGTAGTATAGAGCTTTGACATGGCTCTGTATATAGGTTTCTAGCTGGGCCTTTGCTTTGGTTTGAGTGATTTCACTCTGCTGTAAGTAATTATATTTTTATAATATATAGTTTTATTATATATTAAAAATATAATTACTTACAGCAGAGTGAAATCACTCAAACCAAAGCAAACGCCCAGCTATAAACCTATATACAGAGCCATGTCAAAGCTCTATACTACGATAAGACCAATGGAAACGCCTAACGGGAGGAACCTAATAGCCCTGCTGCACCGCAAAATCAGCCCGCGTACGGCGGAGCATGATGTCAGCCATGGCCCGAGTCAGCGCCACCGACAAGCGCTGACGCCAATATGACGTCCAGGTCCGCGCCGACCATGGGGCCCGCTGGCCCTCCAGGTCCAGCCGATCCTCCCGGAGCCGGCAACACTCCTTGAAGAAGGCGGAGGTCAGGGGCCCCATGGCCCCAAACTTTTATTATATATAGTTCGTTTTCGGCTAGGAGACGTGGCCTTTGCATGACGGGCACTGAGAGGATTTCAGCCGCGTGGGCAACCTTGAAGCACACATGTCGTCGGGCTAGTCCGGCGAGTGGGCACGTGAACCGGCACTCCCGGTCACACACGACACCACATAGAGATAGTCTGAGCTGCACCTGTCCTCATGTCGGCGAAACCTGACCGTTCCATCGGAATCGTTTCAGCCGCCAGCACTTCATCCCCGCATTTCCTCAACCTCGTTTTCAGGATCATACTCATCGTTCCTGCATTTTCCTCTTCCACGCAGGTTGTGGCTTTTTTGAAAGCCACGAATGTACCCGGGGATGGGACGCTTCGGCTGCCTTAACCCAGTTAATGCCTACACATTCAATACGATGTCCCCCTAGCTCTCACCTTCCTCCATCATTCCGCTCACATTGCACTCCGTGTCTGTGTTTTGTTTTTGTTCTTATTCTTGTTCTTGTTTGTTTTGCTGACATTCTTGTCATTTTTCTTTTTCTTTTACTGCATGAGGGAGCTAGGCTGGGCTAGCTGCGCGCTGTGTGTGCTACTCTCGTGTAATCGTGTTTTTCTGTGGGCACTTGAGAGACTAACCAAGGATAGGCCCCCGCCCACACGGCAATATCAGCCTTTGCTTTTGTTTACCCTCCAATATCTCTTTACAAAAGCCAAAAAACACAAAGGCAGGAGCACGGTGACTCATCTGGAACATGAAGAAGGGAAATCTTTTCGTTACAGGAAAGAGGTGTCAAGTATGACAATTGGCAGGCCCCCCACCGAGAATACACATGTTCCGAGTCGATCGATCCTTTCAGCTGTGTGTCACGGCCCTAAATAACCCGTGTTTGGGTGTACCAACTCCTAAAATAAATTAGTTAATTGTCAGTCGAAAGCCATTTTGATATTGTTTGAGACTTTCGATAGTTCTTATGTTAGATTCGGGGACTTTGCCGAGTTATTCCATCAGTCGGCCCAGGTACCCGTGGCTTTGCCTTCGGTGTGGTGTCATTTACTGGTCTGCACCCGGGACTACCAGGTACCGGGGTGCCAGACTGGCGGATACCATGCGTGACTCTACGGCTAATATTGCGAAGGGGTTGCGACGCTAGAGGTCCGGCCCACAGCTGGCCCGGTGGCGTCGCACAGCCTAGGACAAATGTTGTAGGTGGCAATGGCTTCCGCATCTTTGGTTTGGAATGAAATCGACTTGAGTAAAACTCGTCTGCCAATTAACCAGGGGTCACATCTGGGCTGCACTAACGCCCTACGTGCATTCCATGTACATGCATAATTTATCTAGTTGTCGGCATACTTCAGGGCCTAGCTAGTAATTCCGCGTACTAGCTAGAATTCGGCTACATTCCCGTAGTCCTCGCGGATAGCAGATTCCGGATCCATTCAGGCGTAACCCCGCTAGACTAGGATCTTTCGGAGTCGCTGGTGCGGCTCGTAACACCGGTAATCAGCCGGCCGTCCTAAATTTAGGACTTCGTCCTAAAAAGTCCTAAGGTCACTATAACTGAGGTACCGGGCAGGGGGGGTCACTATATGGTCCATACCCCTAGTGGACCGTGACCTCCAAGATGTACTCTACCCGTGATACCGGTACATCGTACCCGGATTCCGTACCGGGTACCGGGTAGATGCGCGGGAATGTACGTACCTCGACCAAAAATACAGAGATTTTGGGCCAAAAAAGTGGGTGCGGGAATGATGTGCGGCGGATATGGCGACCTGACAAATATGGGCGGCATTTTCACGTGAGCTTATCGTTTTGGGCGCCCAGTAGCAAGAACGAAAGCTTGGTACTTCTGCTTAAAGGTTCTGGATTTGGTTACGAAATTATTTGCGTTTGCATGTGTAGCACGGCTGCTCAACATGAGTAGGTCACAGATCGCCTGCGCCCGGACGGTCGATTTTGAGCACAAACATGTCAGTGCGTGAGGAAACGTTGCCCGCACCAGGCCAGGCAGTTTTTGCGCTTGATTTTAATCGCAGCATAGAGTTTGGAAACTGTATATCTGACAAGGGAGCGCCCGGGCCTGGGTGTTCTTGCCCGAAGTTTACTGTCGACCATTTTACAGAACGTCAAGGCTGGGTAGCGAGCGCACGTGACAGGACTTGTCTTTTGATCTCTCTTGGGCCGAGAACAATGATCCGGCGTGTCTTACGTTACTTTCGAACCATTTTGTAAGTTTGGCTGCGTTCTTGTGCCGGAAAGCTGGCTGGCTGCGGATATCCGCGATTCTTAATGCATCCACCTGGACGTGGCGACGTAACAAGCAGGTTTGTGCCGGGTTCTCTCTGTGGTTAGGTGTAAGGGGTAGCGTAGTCGTAGCAGTAAGTGTCAGCCGGCTATGCCTGAAAGACAGGACAGTTTCTGTGCATGTACATGGCTTACGTAGTTGGTTTACGGCATGTACCTTCTATCGTCGCAAGCTTCCTTGTTCGCTGCTGCTAAGTTACGCATGCTTCCCAGCTATGTTACGGTTGCGTTCATTATCAGCCATGGGCCCATTGCTTGCAGTTGTTCTAGCTGTTCTTATGCTGCCTATATGTGATGCTTTTACAGCTCCCCCCCCCCCTAGAATGCATGCAAAGTGTGGCATGTTGGACAGTGCCCTTTAACAACTTCATCTGGCTGCTATCCTGTGTAAGTTGCCATACAAATGTGGTGTCCTCTCCTTCCTGGGTGGTGGCCAGCATGCCCGTGACATTAAACAAGCTATGGTATATGCTTGGAGAGAGTTTGCCGTAAGGGGTGGGTCATGTTCAAGCCAGGCAACCTCAGCAACCAAACAACCTTATATTGCATGATCTGCCCCATCTGTGACACCGTTAGGCACGCGTATATATACGTGCAGCCACAGCACGGTACGGCCTTGTTATACGCTGCCCCACCTCCCCAAGGCCGCGTAGGGTCCCGTGGGGCCCTGAGGATTGGTAAGAAGCTCATGGGGCTGTGTGGGTGGCGTGGTGATGGGTGATATACATGGTGGTCCTAAAAAGTCCTAGTTTCAATTTTGGGCCATTTTTTTCGTTTGAGGTCTGCCATGGGGCAGGGCCAGTTTTGGTACTAAACGTCGTTATTTGAACCTAGGTCTTTGATAGAAATTAAAAAACTATATTATTTCTCAGTGGCACAAATGGCAGGGTCAAATGTTACTGTTTACATGATTAAATACGCATTCCCCAGCGTCCTAAATTTAGGACTTTTTGCAGGCTTTGGCTGATTACCGGTTCGGAGGTTTCGTCTAGGGCCACCATAGCTCGTATACAGAGCGTTGGCAGGGCCTCGTGGGATACATCACCTGAGGTGAATCGGTGATCTGCACGTACCAAGACGACCCGCTGCCGGGAGAGCGCAGTCGTAGGACGCCATCATGCAGTATAGGCGACCTTAATCGACGACGTCCTCGAGCTGTGACGCGCCAGTTCAGTACAGCTAGAAAGTAGGACCTACCCATCGGCTGGCAACGACCTAGGAGTCGGGCTCTGACGGCAAGAAACGCAGATAATATCGCATTCGCAGCAAATAGGTGGGCACACAGCCCATGGTGGTTGTACTGTAGGGCACGCAGCAGCCTTATTGCCCGCTCGATCCGTCCCTCCTTTCTCTGGACACGTAGAGCGGTGTTATGTGCTCCCAGCCCTGTTTTCTTGTGGTTTTCATGTTTGTGCAGCTGTGAGCGCTGGCCCTGGGTACACCGGCCTCGCTCGAGCGTTGATTCACGCAGGCCATAACCGTACATGCAGGCTGGCTTGCGAGGGACTCCGCGTGAGTGGCTTACGTGCTGCCGGGGCCCGGTACACGGGCGGGTTGTCACGTAGGTTACTCCCTTGTGCTGACAGCTAGGTTTTCCTGTCTACGTAATGTTGTTGCGTTCTTAGATTGTAGGGCCTGGTGGCGACCCTTGTGAGCTGCTGAGGTGATGGTCACTCACTAGATACCTAGTCGCGGAATGTCAGAGATCCTTAACGCTGCATGCCTGCAGCAAGGATGCAAGGTAGCGGTAAGCAGAGCTCTGGCAACTGGTAGAGGTGCACTGTGCGAGGCCGATGGGCGATGCCTTAGGGCACGATGGAAATGAGGTTACATAAAGCTATGGCCTAAGGCAGGTCAAGGCAGTTCTTTGCCGACGCATCGTGGTTGTCACTTGGAGTGAGCAAGCAAGCCAGCGAGAGCGTTACCTGGGGCGAGGAGCAGAGGTTGCAAGCTACGCGACCTAGGTCCTAACAGTCGCGACAAGGACCAGGAGCTCACAGCAGCTGCCTGGCCGTGGTCGCTAAATGTAGGAACGTGGGGCTGAGATAGGTTTTAACCAGAGGTTTGGAAGGGGCCACAGCCTCAGGAGCATGACCATACATGTCAATTGGAACAGTATATTCTTCCCTAATAGACGAGTAGGCGTAGTGGTCAAAATTCTTATCATGTAAGGGCATGGCACTAAAATCACTATTTATTTCTAAATCAGCCACACGCGATGGAGCTTGTGCAGCCTCATAAGCGGTATCAGGGTATAAGGACCAGGCGACAGGGGGACGGGTGGGCACAGCGCTGGGACGACCACTAGCTAGGGCCCATAGGAGCCTGACTGCGACCCAAACCATGAGGAGGCACATATGAGGTAGTAGTAACAGAACGAGCAGTAGGGGCAACCCGAACTGCAGTAGTAGGAGCTGCATTATTATCAGTAGGGGCTGCTGTAGCCACTGGGGCTGGGGTAGAGGTAGGGGGAAGGGATGCTTCCCTTTGCCGAGCCAGGTAGTAACATGTACCCGCTCCTCATAAGTTAGCGGGCCGGCTCCAGAAGGGGTGCGACGCAAGTAGAAGGAAGGGGTAGCAGGAGGCGATATTCTAGTACGTAGGGAATCACCTTGAGGGGTAAGATGGTGCACAGTATCCAATGAGTCCCGTCTAGTATTAACATTATTAGTAGTATAAGGTAAGTCCGTGATAGTGGACATCTCCACCATATGTATTACCTGACATACGTAAGGAAATAGGTGACATACCACCACCCAGAGAATGATTAGAAGCCATTATGGAAAAATAAGGTAAAGTTATGAACAAGGTACATGAAAGTAGGAAGATGCCTTAAAAAGTAAGTAAAAGAAAACAACAAAGGTAGACACAAAAGAAAACACTCAACCACCAAAATGGGTAAGAATTAAAGAAGCAGAAAAGTTTACATGCAACCACTCCACTGAGTAGGAAATAATAATTTATTCTTTCTTTGTAACCGTAATGGACAAGGAACCAAACTCTAATGTTATGGGGGAAACATTAGAAGATGAAGAAGAAGCAGTTTCACGGATAGGAGAAGGTAGAGGAGTCACAAAGGTAGGAGTGAAGATGTATCCTCAATAGGACGTACAGAAGTAGAAGAAGTATCCTTAATTGAGCAATAGGACGTACAAGAGGAGGGCCAGCAAGACGGGTATGGATGCCAATATCGGTTTGATTGAACCACAAGCACAAATTTGCATTCAGGTAACTATCTATTGTGCCCCCTCCCCCCTCACATCAACAAGGAAAATCCTTATATAAGAGTGGGGAGGAAAAACCACATGAGGAGAATCACGTGACATAAGAGTCAGTGTCAAACAGGATGGTGGGAGAAAAATCAAGGACGGCAAGATGTACAACACAGAGATTCAACTGCTTCTGAGGTAGGAGAAAGGATAAAGTTATGAAGGTTAGTGAGTAAAAATAGCCACACAAAGATTAAGGTGAGTACGCACAAACTTAAGGGGTAGCCTTATAATCTGGCTTGGGTATATAACGAATACAGGTAGGGATGGTTAAGCTCGCGGGAAGGTGCGAGGGATCGTAGCTATATAGCCATAGGACCACTTTCTTCTACTGACACAAAGCGTGGAAGAAACCAAGGTTGGGGCATAGATAGGGTAGGTTGTAGTAGGTAGGGGCTTAGCCTGAACCAACCAAACCCTCAGGCTGATACCCATAATAAATGGTAGACACGTTGATAACCTTCCCTAAGCGAAGAATATGCCAAATGAACATACATAGTTCTATCATCCAATAGCATAGTGCTAAAATCTTGATTAGTGCTAAATCCATTTCTGGCCTTGCCTTGCTTTGCATGCATCACCACAAAACATCAAATTTATTACAATATGTGTGCTAGCTTTATACGCCGGTGGAATAACACAGACATGTCTACCAGATGGCAACACGGCCATCTGTATGCTAGGGTGAGCACACTATGTGAATGTGCAGGGCCAGCCCACAGCAGCTGTGCCCCTGCTCTACCCCTTTTGCCAGGGTGGGTGGGTGGGAGGCAAAAGAAACAACCTGCTTCGATCCCTAGAATGGAAGCCCACCACCTTTTATAGCAACCACCTGTCCAGCCAACCCCTACCTTGGTGGCTGGGGTACAGGTGCCAGCACAAAAAATATTTTTTCTAAAATTATTTTTTCTTTTTGTGCTATACGGCGTTGCATTCTCCGCTCAGCAGGTTAGTCATAGATAAAATGAGCATAGCTCACCAAACCCATTTCTGGCCTTGCCTTGCTTTGCATGCATCACCACAAAACATCAAATTTATTACAATATGTGTGCTAGCTCTATTAATTATAATTATAATTATATATAATTATAATTAATTAATGTGTGCTAGCTCTATACATTAGGTACATAACTCCGTTGGGAGTATATGTAGCACATAGCCCTTGAGAAGGGGCATATGGCCTACTATAATACATTCTAAGCTACTTCCTGCAAGGGTGGGAATGTAAACAAACGACACTTGCTCGGGGGGCACCAGGGCACCTGCTAGGCTTTACTATTAATGTCCATTTTCCCAGTAAAAGTCCTAAATTTAGGACCACGTGGAATTAAAATATATATATGCAAACATTAAAATTTGACCCTGGCATTCGTGCCCATGTCAGATAACACACTTTTTTAGTTCCTATCAAAAACCTGGGGTCAAATAATTACATTTAGTGCATGAATGGGCCCTGCCACCTGCTAGACCTCAAAGCGCGAATTTGGCCAAAATGTGGGTTTTAGGACCATTAGGACCAATTAGTGTCAACGCATTACCATGCTATCCACACGGTCCCTTGAGCATCTTACAAGCGCTAGTAGGCGACCCTACGAGGCCTTGGGATGGCGGGGCAGCGTATAACAAGGCCATACCCTGCTGTGGCTGCCTCTATATATACGCGTGCTATACGGTGTCACAGATGGTGCAGATAATGCAATATACGGTTGCATGGTTGCTGAGGTTGCCCGGCTTGAACATGGCCCACCCCTTGCGGTAAACTTTCTCTAAGCATATGCCAAACCTTCTTTGACATCACGGACATGCTGGCCACCACCCAGCGATGAAAAAACAATGCATTTGCATTGCAACTAACACATGAATGCAGCCAAATCAAGTTACAAAACAACGTTGTGCTAACATGCAACGCTTTGTGAGCGAATTCAGGGTGCATGTAACACGTAAACCATACTGTATATACTGTCTGAGAACACCCTGAACGACTGCAGGCCATAGGACCATGGTTTATAACTAACACATGAGTAAAACTGCTCTTACGCATGTGTGTTTTAGCTGCAGCGGACGACGAAGATAGAGACGTAAAAAATTGTATGACGTAAACCAACTATGTGTGACACTTATGTGCACAGAGAGCGTCCCCTCTTTTTAGGCATAGCTGGCTGACTCAAAACACCACGACAGCGTTGCCAGTTACACTCATGATCTAGGACACCCCGGCACGTACCTGCTACTTACGTCGCCGCATTCCAGATGGTTGCAAAAAAGTCGCTGAAATCCGCAGCGAGGTCAGCTTTCCGAGAGCTGAGCGCACCAAAGCTGGCCAAATGGTTCGAAAATGATATAAACCACGCTTGTGCTGCGTTCTAGGTCCAAGAAATACCGAAAGTGAAGACCTATAAGGTGCGCTCGCTGCCCAGCCTGAACGGCCCTAAAACATGGTCGACAATGGAAATCGGGCAAGAATATCACGGCCCAGGCGCTCCCATGTCAAATACTCCGTTTCTAAACTCCAGACTATAATAAAAATCGTCCACAAAAATTTCCTGGCTTGATTCGCACCACCATTGCTAATACACTAACATGTTTGTGCCAAAATCGACCCTCCGCGAGCAGGCGATCTGCGACCCATTTGTGTTGTGCCGCTGTGCTACAGCGCTACACATAAAAACTTGCGCAGAAAATATTCACAGCATAACTAAGCATAACTAACAACCTTTCGTTTTTGCTACTGGGCGCCCGAAATGATAAACGCACGTGAAAACGCCGGCCACGATTGTCAGGTCGCCATATCCACCTCACTTCATTCCCGCACCCACTTTTTCGCTCCAAAATCGGTTATATTTTTGGTCGAGGTACCTACTTTCCCGCCATTATACCCGGTACCCGGGTACGGAATCCGGGTACCATGTGCCGGTACCACGGGTCGGGTACATCATGCCGGGTACGGTCCACATGGGGTACGGTCCATATAGTGACCCCCCCCCCCGGTACCTCGGTTATAGTGACCACTAGGACGATTTAGGACAAAGTCCTAAATTTAGGACCGTGGGAGCGCTAACATTAATTCTACAATACTACTGCTATATACTACATTATATAGTCCCCTGAGCTTGGATGGCTGGAGGTGCTGGCCCAGTGGGGGTCGCTTGCCAGGGCTTGTGGCCAACGTAGATGGCCGCCCCCTTCGATCCAGTACACCAGCTTCCCCGCCGCGGTCTGCCAGAGCTGGAGGTAGGTCGGCCATAGCTCTCGTCGCCGTTGTTGCTGCGCTAGGGTCAAGTCGTCATCCAAGGTGTAGTGAGTCCTCTCGAGCCGCTTGCGGCGTCTGAGGAACGAAATCTTGTCCGCCGGGTTCTCAAAGTTGAGCAGCAGCGGAGGCGCCCCCGCCTTGTCCTATTGATTAATTAATTTAATTAACTAATTAACTAATTAATTAATCTATAGGACTAACCACAGTCCGGAAACGGGGCGATATATCGCCCCGTTTGACCCCCGGTGGCGCGGCGCTTAATTCCAGGAGCGCCGCGCCACCCGTGACGGATGTCAGTGGTCCGGTGGGTCTGGGAACACTTAGGGACGAAGGTGATGCATAGGTTTGGGGGTAATATTCGCCATAGCCTGGTAAATACAACGTGTATTGAGACAGTATCACGTGACTTTGGCGGGAAATTTTCGCTCGCGCGCGCGCGTAACGAGATATGGCTGCTAGCGTGCCGTTATCAAGGAAATTTTGCGTCTCGCGGCTTGTAATTGTTCAGAATGTTGCTCAGAATGATGATGCGTGATTTTCGTAGGTCAGGGGTGGCCAGATGTATAGCATTGGTAAAATACAGGTAGGACATTACTGCTTTCTTGGTCGTCAGTACCAGATGAGTAATGGCATGCCATATTTCGATTTTCTTCTTATGGCCCGGCAGTCTGCGCCAGCCCGAGCACCCAGTTTTGGTACGGGACATCCGCAGCAGCGTCCCTGTGAATTCGGATGCGTTTATAGGTCATCTTTGCACAGAACATCAACCTGGTAATCATGTCGGATGCATGCATTATGCGGCTATGGCGGCCTATGCCTGGAAAGCATTAGCCAGTGTGAGATATGAGGGTCCCGGCCAGCAGAACCCGGAAAGGTCGTGATCAAGCCAGGTACGGCAACGTGTTTGCATGTCGTTTGCACGGGAATCTGTCGTTTATACATCCATTTTACACGAGTGTATCAGTGCCTCTTGCAGCAGGTCTCCATGTCTGCTGTATGAGTGCTATTAGCCCCAAATCTGCTCAGTTTGTGGTGTTTCTTTGGAGGATGCCATTCCGTTAGTGCTGGTTTAGCACTTCTTTGTTTCCCAGCACTTTTTACAGTCCTATGTGGCTGTATACAGTGCATAAGTGTGTGGCATTTCATGGATGGCTGCTTACGCGCGCGTAACCCACACACGTAAGTGAGCGATTATATAGGTCAGATGGGCTATCCGTGCGGTCTGACCCAAGGAAAGCATGGTGGCACTATCTATTGACATTGTCCAACCCCAGAATAATTTTTTAGAACCCTCCCTGCAGGGGTAAACTACTAAGGGGATTTCCCTTGCCTGAAAATGATCGTCTTTTGTCCAACTTTGGCAGTAAATATCTTGCAAAGCATTGAATGGACTCGGGATATTATTGCACATTAATTTCTAAAAGCCCTTGAAGTGTAGATACTCCTAGCACCTTGGTTGGGGGTATTTGGAGTTGTGGCCTATGAGTTATGATTTTTTCCATTTTCAGGGGTCTAAAAATGCGAAAAACCCATTCCCGGACTATGGTTAGTTAGTTAGTTAGTTAGGAACATAACTCCGTTGGGAGTACATGTAGCACATATCCCTGAGAAGGGGCATATGGCTTTTAGTACATTCTGGTGGCTACTTCCTGCAAGGGTAGGGATGTATAAACTACTCCTGCTCTAGGTGCACCAGGCAAGGGCACCTGCACCACCATGATCTCTCAGAGCCCAAGGGGGCCTGGCATTAATTAATTAATTAATTATCAACATCGCTCCGTTGGGAGTCAATGTAGCGCATATCCCTGAGAAGGGGCATATGGCTTTTAATACATCCTAGGCTACTTCATGCAAGGGTGGGAATGTAAGCTACCCTTGCTCTAGGTGCACCAGGGCACCTGCACCCTCATGGTCTATCACGCTATGCCCGGGTAAGGGGGGGAGCATGCCTGTGAGGGAGGAAGATCAGCATGGCTATACAAGAGCTAGGACATGGCTGCTCGACAGAGAGCATCTCTCTGCATGGCATAGCATGGCTAAATTCTTAATGCAACATCCATGGGGGGGTCCCATTATAGGCATGGCTTGGCTAAACATAGCCAGGGCGTAGCATGGCTGTACTAGGCTATGGCTGGTGGTGGACCGTGCGTTGGCGGCACGTGACTAGGTGTGTTGGCACAGCTAGGCAAATAGTCTAGGCATGGCTGCCTTAGCGGCAGTGACGCCAAGGGTTACAATCTAGGGCTATTGCTATTCTAGCCCGCTGGGGGCGTCCACATCTTGTGGTTGATCATCAGGTCCCCGCCCCTCCAGTACACCTTGGGCTTCTGGGGGTCCTGCTTATGGCGGAGGTATTCCGGCCACAGGTCGCGTCGCTGCTGTTGCTGAGCGGGGGTGAGGTCGTCATCCAGCGTCCAGGTGAGGTCGTGCAACCGCTTGCGACGAGAGAGGAACCGCTGCTTATCCTCAGGGGAGGGGAAGGTGAGGAGGACTGGTGGGGGAGCCGCCTTGTCCCGTGAGTGGGGAAGGCGGTGGCACCCGCTCAGTGCTACCTCACCTACCAGGCCCATGAGGGTAAGAAGCTGGTTCTTGAGCTCGTCAGCAAGAGAGGTTGACGTCTCACCTGGCTTCTGGGGGAAGCGACGTAGCACCACTCGGCACTCGCGGCGAGCGCGGTCGGTGACCTCCCGTTGCTGGGCCTGGCGGTGGTTCTCCAGCTCCTGGAGCTTTGTGGCGATGGCGTCGGTGGTGGAGGCGGTCGCTGACCGCAGCAGGTCCGCGTAGGAGAGCGGCGGGAGGTCGCCAGCATCCTGCCGGGGTGGCTGGGATGCAATGGTGGCCGTCTGCTCCGCTATCTTGGGGACCTGTGTGGCCAGGGCCTCGGTGTGGGCGGTGATGGCCTCAAGCTTCTTCAGGAGCACGCCACACTTTCCCTCCACCTGGTTAAGGCGAGAGACAAGTGTAGCATGCTTTTCCGAAGCCTGCTCCGCGGTGTGTAGAGCCGTGAACTGGGGCCTGGCATGGGGTGGAATTAAGATCATCACGGCTATACAAAACTACAAAAGCTAGGGCATGGCTTCTCAGTAGAGAGTGACTCCGGCTCTGCCTTGGCAGAGCTTGGCTAAATTCTTATTACTGCAGCATCCATGGGGAGTCCCCAATTATAGGCATAGCGTGGCTACTGAATTCTTAAGCCGGCATCATCCATGGGGGCCATTATTATTGGCGCACATGCACGTGGGCCACATGCTAGGCTTAGCCTTACTACATAATCTAAACTAATGCTACTATGCTCACGTGACGCAGTCACGTGTCTATTAATTAATTAATGCTACTATATTCCCTAGACTGGGGTTGCTGGGGTGGCAGGGATGGCCTGCCAGGGCTTGTGGTCGACATGGATGACGTCCCCCCTCCAGTATACCGGTTTCCCCCCTGTGCTCTGCCGGAGCTGGGGGTAGGTCGGCCATAGCTCCCGTCGCCTCAGTTGCTGGGCCACCTAGGGTCAAGTCGTCGTCCAGCGTGTAGGAAGTCCTGGAGAGTTTCTTGCGGCATTTAAGAAACGACAGCTTATCCGCCATGTACTTAGAGGTGAGGAGCAGGGGAGCCGGGCCAGCCTTACCCCGCGCGCGGGGAAGGCGGACAGCCGACATCCGCAGCTCACCAGTGAGTTGCATGGGGGCAAGAATGTCACGCTTCAACGCCATGAGAAGCCAGTCTCCGAGGTCTCATCTGCCGGCTGGTCGAAGTGCTTGCATGACGATGACGTTGTGGCTGCGCTGGGTGCGGTCGGCCTCCTCGCGGAGGTCGAGGGCTTGTTGCTTGAGCTGTGCCGCGATGGTGGATCGAGGTGGTGGAGGTGGTGTGGTGCTTGAGCAGGTCCGCCCAGGTCTGGGTGGGAGGGGCATCGCCGGCTGGGCCAGCTGGGGCTGGCTTGGCGGCAATGTCCTTCACCGCCTAGCTGGGCGGTGAGGCCTGCGGTGTTTTGCAGGCACTCGATGGCGACTGATGGCGGTGTCCTTGAGGCGCTGGTCGATGTTGAGGAGCTGGGCTTTGAGGGCGGCGGGCGGTGGAGGTGGAGGTGGCAGTGGAGGTGGAGGTGGAGGCTAGGAGGGTGGAGGTGGAGGTGACAGTGGTAAAAAGGTGAGGGAGCTCAGTAGCCAGTGTGCTGCCCATGCCCGCCACATCTGCAGCGAGGGAAGTCACGTGCTGCTCGAAAGCTTCCTTAATTAAGAGGTTGCGGACGATGGTGACGGTCGTGACGGTGGGAGGGGGCGGTGGGGAACGGGAGCGCCCAGATCTCGGCTTCGGAGCGCCCGAGGAGGGAGCAGAGGGCGAAGCGCTGGAGGCGGGGGCGATTCGTGCGGAGAATTTTCGGGAGATCTTCGGCGGTGGTGAAAGGCTGGCCACTTGGCCAGCGGCCGCGGTTGTGGGAGATGAGGTGCGAGCACAGGTCGACAAGCGAGGCGTGCGTGCTGAAAAACACGTCTTCCGTGAAGGCTCCTGGGCTTCGATTCCAGTAGCCATGTGTGTTGATGTCAAAGGCGATCTGGTCCCAGTGCGGCTCGGCAGGGCGACTGCGTTTGGGCTCAGGCGATGGAGATGGCGAGGCAAGCCCGGGGGGGGGGGCGGGCAACCACCAGTGCGCGACTAGTGTCACCGCTGCCTTCCGGGCCTGAGGGCGGAGCTGCAGACGTATTTTCAGGGCTTAGCGCAGCCGCCAGGCTGCGTTGCGTAGAGGAGCGTTTGCTCGTCATCTATTGCGTAGTAGCTTCGGAAAATTATATCAGTGGGTGCGTCTTAGAAAGACGAAGCGATTGTGATAGTCACGGCCGAATTTGGTGCCGAAACGTGAAAGTTATGAGCTCCACCGTCAGCCATGGCTACCTCGTGGCTTGTGGCTCGTAGATTGTTCCTATTTTTTAAAAAAAATTAAATTATAACATGCCTCCGTTGGGATATCATGTAGCACATATTCCTTGCTGGGTGGGTGGAGGTGGGAGAAGCCACGTAATCGAACTAACCTAACCCTAAGCTATCTAGTCGAGAAAATCCTAACTACACTACTCAGCAAAACGCCCCTTCCTGGCGTGTGAGCCTGGACAATCTTCTGCCACCGCTTCTTGTTCTGCATTGCAGACCAAAGAAGGGAGAGGGAGTGAATGCGGTGTTCAAATTGTTCCTATACAGTAAACAGCAAATTCAGGCATGACGTATAGTGCACGTGGTGCGGATGTACTTGTGTGCAAAAAGAATGGGAAGACTCAGCGTAGGTCTAGAGGATTTCGACCCAGGACCTCTGGCATAGATCACGAGAGCGTACATGAAGGAGATCAGGAAGATAGCGTCGTAGTAATTTAAAAAAATTAAAAATTAAATTAAATTATAACATGCCTCCGTGGGGGGGTCATGTAGCACATATTCCATGATGGATGGGGTGGAGGAAGCCGCGTGATCGAACTATCCTACCTCTAAGCTATCTAGAAAATCCTAACTACACTACTCAGCAAAACGCCTCCTCCGCTTGGGGGGAGGTGGCTTGCCCACAGGGTCGGGCGTGTGTGCCTTGACAATCTTCTTCCACCGCGTCTTGTCCTGCATGGCAGTCCAAAGACGGGAGAGAGAGTGGATGCGGTGCTCAAACTGGGCTGGGACCACTAGGTCGTCCAGCAACATCTGAACGTAGTTCGTGACAGGTTTCCCTACCCTTTTGGGAATGTCCTCGGGGCCAGGCCAGGTCAGAATGTGCCGCCCTGGCTGGCCAAGCCGCTGGGGGCCGGCCAGACCAAGGGTGGTGTCGACCTGGCTGGTGCGGGCAAGGTGTCCTACAAATGCTATCCTACGCTGCCTAATCTCGTCCGAAACACGAGGCATGCCATGATACAAAGACTCTGATGATGGACGCTCGGAAAAACCTACGTTAAGGACCTGTCGGAGCATCCTGTAAACCGTGCCGTCTAGCCTAGCTGCCAGTTTGGGGGGGAGGGTCCACGCCTCGGCGCCATACGTGAGCACCGTGAGGACGAGGACCTTGAAGAGCATGCGCTTGCGGTGCCCGCCCAGGCCCTTCGAGCGCCAGTAGGGTGTGAGCGAACGGAGCTTGGCCCAGGCAAGGCTGATGCGGGTGTCCACATCGTCGGCGGTGTCAGGAAGCCAGCTCCCCAACAGCTTGAAGCGGTCGCGGAACGGGACCTCCGTCCCGTCGAGCAGGCGCGGCAGCGGTGGTTTACTGGAGGCCCCAATCACCATCGCCTCGGTTTTGACACTAATCTCCAGCCCCACCGCCCGCGCCTCCAGGCCCAGGCAGTCCAGCCAGGTCTGAATGTGCTCGGGGCTCTCGATGAGGGTGGTATCATCCGCATAAATCAGGTCGGCAAGGCGGTAGCCAGGTCTAACCCCGCCGTGCTCTTTCACGTTAAGGATGTCCAAGCCTGGCTCGAACCCCTTAAGAGCAGTAAAGCGCGCACGTGCCCGGCGCATGACGTGATCCACGACAATAATGAACAGGTATGGGGACAGGACACAACCTTGCCACACCCCGTGGTGAAGGGGGAATGGTGGGGTGGTGCCTTCCGCAGTCCGCACTACTGCCTGTGAGCCCTCATACAGTCGGCGAATGGCAGCAATAAACGCAGGTGGCACCCGATCCAGAGCTAGGATGGCCCAAAGAGCCTCCCAGAGAACCGTGTCAAAGGCTTTGATATAGTCAACAAAAATGAAGACCGTCGTAGTAATGAGACGTCATTATTTCGTTTGTCTTGGCTTCCCCCCTTTCTTGTGTGTCAACGGCTGGCCCTTCGGTCATTTTCTTATGTCCTGACATGAATATTACAACCACCGGTCTCAGACACATTAGACCGTGCATCCCTACCCCTTGTACCAAGCCAGCTACAAATGTCGCTGCACCCTGGCCCTGCGGACGCGCGTGCAGAGGAATGCCCCGCTAGAAGCAGCACTAGTAGCGAAAAGCACGTCCATCCCGTCCATTCCACGACCTAGGCCATGTCGTCGGTGATAAAAAAATAGCAATATCCCCAATCTCCAGAGGGCGGGACCGACCTGGCTTCAAGCCCAAAATATTGTGTCCAAAATGCTAAAAATTGGCATGGGACCTTTCACATATCAGGCTAGAAAGAATAAAATCTGCCAGGCAAAAACTAAGCAGCGCGGTCAGACCGTGCTTCGAACCACGCTACAGACCGTGCTACAAGACCTCGGGTCCAGCTGGAAAACACGTCCTCTACAAAGCTAACAAAGCTACAAAAACCATCCTCTACCCGACCCGCTTGATCTTGACCTCGGCCACCTGGCAGCCTCGCCCCACCCCCTTGAGCCCCGGCTGGATGTTAAACATGATGGTCAGGTTCCCGCCCGGCAAGATCGCGTGTGGCGGGATGTCAAACGTGCGCTCCGAGATGGGCTGTTTCGAGATATAGTCGTGAATGAGCACCGGCGGCTCATGGGGGCCCATGTAGGCCTGCATGCGGATTTTAATATCCACGCCAAACGCCTTGTGCGCGTTGCCCGTATACACCGCCATGATCGTGTAGCGGCCGCGGGGGTCCAGCCCCTCGTAGTGCATCTTGAGCGGGTCGTCGTACAGCGTCTCGGCCCAGTAGGACCAGGAGAGGCGGTACCGGTGGTAGCTGTGGTGCTCCGTGAGCGGCGCAAACGGCTGCTGGAAGCCCAGGTGGGGCGTGTGGTAGACCAGCGGGTCGAGCTTCCAGCCGACACCGCCCATCAGGTGGGGCTGCTTGCGGATGTCCCCGAGGTCATCGAAGAAGCCGCCCGGCCCAGGGTCTGCCCACGATGTGAACTCATCGACGCACTCGCGCATGCGCGACTCGGGCACGAGCAGGCAGTCGCGTATCCGGTCCTTGAGCCACACGGCATTGTTCAGGGGGACGTCGATGGTGTCCAAGTCCGCACCGCGAGCGATCGCAAACGCCCCGTGCCGCTCCACCGAGAGCTTCATCTTGATGCTCTTGTGCAGCATGTCGCCATAGAAGAAGGCCTTGTCGCGGTACAGCGTGGCCACGCGGTCCTTCACTGGTGACCGTACCATGCGGTTGGCGTCCTTCAACGCGCGCTCTGCGGGGACGCCTTTTCGCGTGAGCACCGCCATGACTTCCTCTTCTTCCCGCTGCTCGTGCAGCAGCCTCGTCTTGATGTGTGCGTCAAAGTAGGACCGGTACAGACCCTGCTGGATGCGCCAGTTGCCCTCGATCTCGTGCGGTGCGCCGTGGTTCTCAAACTTCTGCCACGTGGCGAGCGTCTCGTCCACGTGCATGTTGGTCTCCAGCGGGGACTCCCAGTTCTTGGCCAGCCCCAGCCACCCCTTGATGAAGTCGGCGCGCATCTCGTCGCGCACAAAGTAGCCATACGCGTCAGCGATCTCCTGCGCGGGGGGGGAGGGGGAGCAGGATGGGAAAGGGGGGAGGATGGGAAATGCAGAATGAGTTGAACGTCAAGGGGCATGGGGGGATAGAAGACAAAGGGGAAGAGGCAGGGGGGTGGGCAGGAAAGGGTGAAATAGGGATGTGGCTTTGCAAGGCAAGGAAGTGGCTGGATTTCAAATCTGTAGGGTGGGGGAAACAGGCATGGCTCAAGAATGGAAAGAGCACTTTGAAGTTACGTAAGGTTAGAGAGGAAGCATAAAAGGAGCGGAGGGTCTGCTGGTGGTCCGATGGCTTTGGAAGAAAGAGAAGAACTTCTAGAATTTCATGAAACAGATGTATCTCAAGGTAGGTAGCACTAGGCACGTGCGGCGCACCCAGCCACAGATGTATTGTCGCAGCAGCGAGTCCGTGCCCGCAGGATTCCGCAACATTGACAGCACTACCATGACCAGCACTGCAATGGCCAGGCCACTGTTATAACGGCTGTTGACAGTGCTGTGCTACTCACTAACGTCACTGCCATTACAATACCTTCACCGCACAAATACCTTCGCTGCATCAAACAAAGCAGCAGTGGTAGTAACACGAGAATCAAAAGGGTTGGTAGCAGTAACACGAGCACCTAGTTGGCTGCCGCACCACACCCACCTCCACCTCGGTGGCCTGCTTGCAGCTCACTACTAACTCCCCTGACTCCCCTACCTCCCAACAACACTTGCCACTGCCCACCCACCTCCAACTCGGTCGCCCGGGTCCATCCTTCTTTCACTACCATGCCTACTTACGGAGTTAGAGCCCCTGACCCAAGAAACCATGCCACCCCACCCACCTCCACCTCAGTCGCCGGGTCCCACCCGAGCATCGACCACGTCATCTTGTTAAAGTCGTCGTTGACCCCCTCGCTGTAGCTGCTGAACCCGGTCGTGCGCTCCTCCATGGTGAGGAAGACCTGCCGCTCCTGGTAGGGGCGCGGGTTGATCGGCTCGCGGCCATGCGAGAAGGCCATCGCGTAGTTCCAGCGGAACTGCACGATCTCGTCCTTGAGCGTGTGCGTGATGTCGGGGTAGTGGCGCATCGGGTAGCGGCTTGGCACGCGGTTGCGGTGCTCCAGGAGAGTGTCCCTGGCAGAGTGAGCGTGCATTGTGTCGACGTGTGTGTGCGCATGTGTGCATGTGTGTGAGTGTGCGAGTGTGTGTGCAGTGCAGCAGGAGGGCAAGGGGGGAGAAGGGGTGGAAGGGGGGAGGGAGGGAGGGAGGGAGGGAGGGAGGGAGGGAGGGAGGGAGGGAGGGAGGGAGGGAGGGAGGGAGGGAGGAGGGAGGGAGGGAGGGAGGGAGGGAGGGAGGGAGGGAGGGAGGGAGGGAGGGAGGAGGGAGGGAGGGAGGGAGGGAGGGAGGGAGGGAGGGAGGGAGGGAGGGAGGGAGGAGGGAGGAGGGAGGGAGGGAGGGAGGGAGGGAGGGAGGGAGGGAGGGAGGAGGGAGGGAGGGAGGGAGGGAGGGAGGGAGGAGGGAGGAGGAGGGAGGGAGGGAGGGAGGGAGGGAGAAATGGGGGGAGAGGGCGGGGCGAGCAGGAGGGGGGCCAACAGAAGGGTGGACAGGTAGGTGAGATTGGGGTTAGCGAGTGGCTGTCAGTCATATACATACAAGGGAAATGTATGGACTATGCAAATTGCGGCTCTAGAAATCAACAAATTGAAAAGGAAATGTGAGCCATGTTCCCAAAAAGAAATGAATCATCTTCGCTAGGGAGCTTGAGCTGAATCAAGATAGGATGCCCTGCCCACTCTCCCTACAGCACATTGCGTGCACGATCAAATCATGTGGTATTATCGCCCCATGCTGCCCTCTTAGCTACCTATGTTCCTTCCAGCTGCACACGGGTTCTGCTGTCTCATTCTCTCGCCCTCCTGCCCTGGCGGCCCACTATCGTAAGTGCCACCCAGGTCCTACAACCTTCATCTCTTGGCCCCACGCCATTAGCGTCCCCAACCTCGTGGGCAGCCCAGGACCTACTACCCGGTTGTCCTACTCCCACGCAATCACAGTCCCCGACCGCGTGTGTGGTATTCCCTTTCGTGTGTGTGGTATTCCCTTTTCTTTTGCGCTCTTATTCTCTTACTTTTGTGTGAGTATTTCCTCTGCTGCGTGTGCGGCCCAGATCGTATCCTTCTACTCTCCCGTCCCCCTGCATGTTTGACCCCCTAACCACATGTGTGTGCCTCCCCTTTTCTTATCCCCTGGACACACGCCTTGCTCCCTACCTCGTGTGCGGCCCGTAGACTACTCCGTAGATCCAGTCACTGCCCTTGCCCTCATGCAGCAGCTTGTAGAAGAGATCCAGCTCCTCGCGGCTGAACTCCTGCGCCGACACCCAGACCTTGACGTTGGGGAAGTACTTGCGCACGCCGATGATGCGCTCCTGGTGGTGGGGGGCGCGGGCGGTGAGCGACAGGGAGCGGGGGGCCCGCACAAGTTATGCATGTGAGTGTATGAGTGCTTGTGTGTGTGAGAGTGGGTGGGGGGTGGGGTGGCAAGTGTGGGGACGTATGTGGGTGGGTGGGTCACCAGGTAGTGGACATTTGCTGGATGAGCAACCCAGTTAGTTCATGCATGTGTGTGTCATGTCTGTCATGACCTTCAATTCTAGACTCTGTCAAGGCACGCTTTGTCCAGCTCCAGGCAAGTCCGCCGAAGGTCATGACCTGCTCCCCGCCCGCCCCAACAACAACAGCAACTGCTTCTGTACGCACCCTGGCCATGCAGGTGCAATGGCGCTACAGCCTCATGGACAGCCCCAGCCACCATGAAAAGTGACACCCCACTATGGAACTGCCCCATCACCATGCCGAATTAGACATGCCCAGTGCCGCTGCCGCCTATAAACTACTTACGCAAGGGGTCACGCACTTCAGCATAGCCAAGGCAAGCACAGGCACATCAAATTCAACAAAACAGTTTATTTGACCATCTCACTTCGACATGGCCAGCATCTTCACCTGTGCATTTCTCACCCATCGCAAGTTCACACCAACAAAATGACACATTCCTATGGAAAGGAAACCTTATATCCACATCGGTGTCACCACCTCTCACATCTACAACGACAACCCTTCCAACTACCCCACCCCCCACCCCCCCGCCGGGCCTGCGCTGCTTGTCGCATGAATACCACATCCCCATCAATACCACCTCCCCACTGATAAGACCAGCTCACCTCCACGTAGTCCAGGTACTCGACTGGCGGGCGCTCGCCTGGGTCCCCCCCAGGGATGAACAGGTGGTCGAGGCGCGGCAGCGTAGATATAAATAGGTCCGGGTGGCACCCATGCCGCATGTTGCTCTGCGTGCACCACATGGCAAACTCCAGGTCGTACTTGTGCGCGATCCACGAAATGTCGTGGCACATCTTCATCTGGCAACCGCAGGCACAGGGAAGAGCAGGCAGGCAATGGGAAAGCAGCAAGACAAAAATGGATATCAGCCAAAATCACACAGGTAAAGGATGAAATCAGGCAGGCAAAGGGTAAAACCAGGCGGACAAGGGGTGAAATCAGGCAGGCAAAGGGCAAAATCAGGCAGACAAAGGCTTACCAGGTAGACAAATGGAAAATGGTTCATTAGGCAAAGGAGGGGTGCTATAGTGACCAAACATGAGCAACGGACGCCGCATGCCCCATGGTTGCTATAGTGGCCAAACGTGAGCAACGGGTGCCGCATGCCCCACGGTTTCTATAGTGACCAAACGCGAGCAACGGGGTGCCACAGTGAGCCATCAGGTTCCATCCATTCCCCACGCCGACTAAGTATAGCCCACCATAAGGATAAGGCTAGCATCCCCGTCTTGTTTACTTTGATTTGCCACGCAGGTGCATCTGCAAATACATGCACCCCATGCCATGCAAACGCCATCGGTTGCCGCGTGCGCGCCCGTGTTGCCTATTATTATATCTTCTTATTTCCCCGTCCCCCGCTGTGCCACCCATCACATTCGCCCGCGCGCGGGGCTAAACAACACTTATGCTAAACAACGCTTATGCTGAACAACGCTTTTGCTAAACGATGCCTATGCTAAACAGTGCTTATGCTAAACAGTGCTTATGCTAAACAGTGCTTATGCTAAACAGTGCTTATGCTAAACAGTGCTTATGCTAAACAGTGCTTATGCTAAACAGTGCTTATGCTAAACAGTGCTTATGCTTAACAGTGCTTACGCTAAACAGTGCTTATGCTAAACAGTGCTTATGCTAAACAGTGCTTATGCTAAACAACGCTTATGCTAAACAACTCTTTTGCTAAACAACGCTTTTGCTAAACAACGCTTATGCTAAACAACACTTTTGCTAAACAGTGCTTATGCTAAACATTGCTTATGCCCAACTAGGACCAATGACAAGGCTATCATGGGGCTTCAAAACTAGGTCACAACCGTCGTGCGTGTGCCAGCACATCACCTGCTCCACAGGCATGTGCGAGTCCGGGTGCAGCCCCGGCCCCGTGATCTCAACCATGTTCGTCCCAAAAATAGCCATCTCGCGGATGTACTGCTCCATCTGCCCCTGCTCCCAGCCGTCGTAGCTGTTGGAGATGCGGCGGTAGCCGATCATGTGGCCGCGCATCAGATAGCGGGGCGCGAGCGACACGTCAAACTCCTTGTGGATCGCCACGCGGCCGCGGGTGCAGGGGATCAGGTTGGGGCTCTTGCGCAGCTGCCGCAGGAAGTGGCCCACGCCAAACAGCTTGGACCTGGGGGGAGTGGGGCGACGGCGGCATATAGCGTAGGCGTGGTCGGGGTGCAGCGATGGCGGCATAGGTGGTCGGGGTGCAGCAACGGCGGCATAGGGGTGGACGTCATCGTGTTGGCACGGTCTTGTAGCTATCACAGTTGTGGTGGTGGCAGTGGGGGGGGAGGTTGACAGGGGTGTTATGTGGTGGGTGGTGGCAGCCGTAGGATGAAGATGTCACCGGCCAGGGCACACAGTGTGGACGACACGGGTAAAGCAGGGGTGGCATGGGGAATGATACACAGGTCATGGGGAAGGGGACGAGATGTCGACGAGGAGGAGATTCCCTCTAAACCAGGATCCAGAGAGAGGAATCGCGAATACTCTCTAAACCAGGATTAGCGGACATGCCAAGGGAAACCTAGAGCAGCCCTGGCTTCCCTGCACACCGTCCCCTTCCCTGTGCACGGTCCGGCATCAGCGTTCCTTCCAGCAGTATCGTTTTCTGGACACTGCACTGCCGCTGTCACGTCGCTTGCAGAAATAGCAACAAGAGGGCCTCAGCACGGCTGCGGGGCTATCGTGTGCACGTCTACCGGGCGAATATACAGGATGCAGATGCTGCATGCAGATCCTCCAATGCTGGGGGTTGGGGGGGGGGGCTGGGGTAGTTAGATGAGGATTTTGGGTAAGGGGTATGTTTGACATGCAGATTCTCCATCCTAGGGTCTAACTGGGCCTGATCAGCCACCTTCTGGCATGCTTTCAAGCCACGTACTGGGAGCTCCACATACTAGTCTAGTTACGGGCTGGCCTTGAATAAGGAAGCCCTGAATAATGCAGCCCTTGCATAAAACGGTCACCATGCAGGCATGTCTGCATGTCTTGCTCGTCGCGACTCCACAAGGCACAGCTATTACGTGCCGGCCATTGACAACCATAATGGCGACAATGCATCGCCATTCTCTGCCAAGGCATCGCTGCTCCTGGCCATTCATGTCAAGGTAACAGGTTGCTGCCATAAACAAGGCGTGGCCGTCCACCAAGGCACTGCCATCCACCAATGCGCTGCCATCAACCAAGTCTAGGCTAGGCTACTAACTCACTGCCATTGACCACGGCACTATTGTGGCAGTTTGTACCTGACAGATCGGCCGCGGATAAGCACGGCCCCCTGGGGGTGGTCGTCAAAAACGACGTCCACCTCATACCCCTCTGGGTGCAGGTGCGTGCTGTCGCTGCGGATCATGATGATTGGCACTCGCGCGTCTATTTCGGTCGAGACCTTGAGCTTGACGCCCGTGTGTGCCAGGATCTCATCATGGAGCATGTCCACGACGGCCATCGTCTGCTCCGACACGCCCTCCGGCGGGACGATGGTCGCAAAGTCGAGAACCAGGTAGTCGTCAGGGTCCCCGACGCAGTTGCTGCCCACCTGGCTCGTCCAGGCGGCGCCACGGGTCGAGACGAGAAGCATGCACATCGAGGCGAATGTGGCAATGCGGCACACTTGATGCATCCTCCAGGGCGCGGAAGAGCGCAAGAGGGTCTCCATTCCGGGCTTTAGAAATGGGTAGAACGTGCGCAGGGACCTGGAGGTCGGGAATCGCGGCGTAATTTTCCCGTGCATTGCCAGGTAGCGCTAGCGGGAGGACACCAGGTTAGAGAAAGCACGTCAGCTTGTACACACCTCGGCGCTTCCAGATGAAAATTCAAGCATTGCCAAGGTTTGGGACGCACACATGTAAATCAAATCTTAAGCAAGGGGCAGGTAAAGCATGGGGCATTCAGCCAGGCCATTCCATGGGTGGTGAAGGGACTTTCGTACTTCCTCATCGTGCACATGGCTCATGACAAAGGCTTACCTATCCAAATTTACCGATCAAGTGATTGAGCACTCGCAGAGTATCTTCCAACACAGATTCCATACTTGGTTTGCAAATAAGAAGTATCTTAATTCTACTCAGTTTATAAAGTAAACCTGCCCTCGGAGCAGAATAATCCACTGTCGCCCAGCCGGTTGCACGATACAAGCGTCCGTATACACGGTCGAGGAAGGGAGAATACAAGAGCTAAAAAATGAACTATGATTTGTTAATGCCGCCTGAGTGCTTGCTGCAGCTTCCTCCTCTGCGCCGCAGATAACTACACCCCGCGGATTACCAATTTTCGGTGGCAAATGCCCATCGTCAGAAAATGCATGCTCCAGTCAAACTTGATAGCAGCCGACAAAGCCAAGGTCTACCTGCATTGGTTGCATTACTCCATCCTATTCGCCTTACGAATTCCGAAGCCCACTTTTCCTGGTTGCGGTAGACGCATTGCGGTTTGGCAGGTGCTGGTCTATGGCTATGGCTTTTACTGTGAAAATGTGAATGTTCGGTACCATATGTATGTGTAACTTGTGACTTGTGAGTGGAAAGTCAGTCAGGCAGTCAGTTGTATCCCACGCCGCACATGGGCAGCAGAGAGTACATGATTGTTTTCCGGGTAAATGCCTAAATGGGTATTTTTTATTAACCAACAAGTGTATCCCGTAGGGCTCTGCCCCTAATAAAAAAGTCGCTTTTTTCCGTAAGACGTCCTATCTAAATTCGACCCCTACTGGCCTAGGCTTAATAACCCTGTCGGAAAACCGGCGCGGGAAACTCCACCAACTCAACCTAAACGTCGCCCTGCACAAACTTTCCCGTCCCCCCATGCGGATCCCGTCGAGTAGAATCCTGTGAAAAAGAATACCTTCCAGTAGAATCCTGTGAAAAAGAATACCGTGGAGTAGAATCCCGTCAAGTTTATCCCGACAACATTATTCCGTCTAGCAGTCGCCAATCACTGAATACTGTCGATCCCGTCAATCCCGTAAATCCCGTCCAGCGCCCTATGCCCTAGGCTTACTGGCTATATTTGGAATAAACGTACACCTATTTACCTGGAAATCCCGTCCAGCGGCGGAGTTCAGTAAATCTCTGTCCACGATCCTCGTGATAAGTGTCTGTGGTTCCTCGTGATAATGTCATGTAAAACCCGTCAAGTAGCTCCCGACCAAGTAGTCCCAGCTTAACACTCCGTCTGTAATTTCGGGCGTGGCCCGTGTGGTCTAGTAACTAGTAAGGCTCCGTTTTAGCCACTGACATCTTGATACCCTAGGCTTAGCAGGGATTACCTATTGGCTATATTTGGAATAAACGTACACCTATTTACCTGGAATTTCGGGCGTGGCCCGTGTTACGGGCGTGGCCCGTAATGGAGGCATGGCTATTCTATTGGTGGTTACTAGTTAACTTATTGTCAGAATGCGCTTTTTATTGGATAGGATGAAAGCTGACTTCAAGGCCTAAAAGAATATCTAATTTTCACGGCCACCCCATGTCAGATGCTCCGTGGCCACCCGGGATTTCTTATTCCGGGGCCCAATGGCCGGCGCCGCGCCAGACTCGCCCGCCTTTGGGCTTTGGGCGTCTTGGAATTTGGCTTTGGGCGTCTTCGAAGTTGGCTTTGGGCGTTTGCTCTTTTGGCAGATTTCTACACTACACTGGTAGTCTGGTACTACGTAAAAAAGCACAGACTGGTGCGGCGTAACATTTTTAAACTTGGTAAAATTACCGCCGCACAGCCAGCCAGAACTGGACAAGGTGATGGCCGCAAGTAGTCGTTGCTGGGCTATCGTATTTGTAGCATGGGGCGTTTCACCGAGTCTACGGTTAGCATGATGGGGAGGATTCCTAACCTTCATTATGTGGGTTAAGTAGGTGCTCATAGTGGCCGGTTTCCCTCGCTTCCTTGTAAACCAGGCTCTGTGTCAAGATCACAGACGACCGGGTAAGTAGTTGTTCCAGTCTGTTCTAGTTTGTATGACGCCTGCTATTAGGCGTTCTTGTTATTGTCGTTCATCATCGCCGTGACCGTCGAGGCCAGCAGCGTGCCCTTTTTACACACCCGGATGGTGTCGACTTGTTTATTGATAGCGCATTGGTGAATATCGCTGCATGGAGGAATATCGGCTACAACCCGCGGGAAAGTGCTGGCTCCAATGTGCTTTTTGTATGCAGGATGACGGCACTGCCAAGCCGGAGACGAATACTATGACGCTCGTTATAATGCCAGTCATTCAGACCGACTGCGCGACTGGTTGTGGGATGTGTTCCTTGTTTTGGGATACTTGTTCCTGGTTGTGAGATGCACTTTCCTGGTTGTGGGATGTGTTCCTGGTGGTGGGAAATTCGTTCCTGGTTGTGGGATACATGTTCCTGGTTGTGGGATAGTCGAGCGTGGTTGTGGGATACACGTTCCTGGTGGTGGGAAACACGTTTCTGGTTGTAGGATACTTGTTCCTGGTTGTGGGATACACATTCCTAGTTGTGGGATAGTCGTTCCTGGTTGTGGGATGTGTTCCTGGTTGTGGGATGCACGTTCCTAGTTGTAGGATACTTGTTCCTGGTTGTGGGATGCACGTTCCTAGTTGTAGGATACTTGTTCCTGGTTGTGGGATACACGTTCCTAGTTCAGTCGTGGGATACTCGTTCCTGGTTGTGGGATGGGTTCCTGGTTGTGGGATGGGTTCCGGGTTGTGGGATGTACGTTCCTGGTTGTGGGATAGTCGAGCCTAGTTGCGGGTTGTGTTCCTGGTCCAAATATAAAGGGGCACGGGCATTAGTGATAGCAGAGGGGGCTGGGGAATAACGTTAGCAGAGGGGCACGGGCACTAACGTTAGCAGAGGGGGCTGGGCACTAACGTTAGTAAAGGGGCACGGGCACTAACGTTAGCAGAGGGGGGGGCACTAACGTCAGTAAAGGAGCACGGGCACTAACGTTAGCAGAGGGGGGTAGGCACTAACGTTAGTAAAAGGGGCACGGGCACTAACGATAACAGAGGGGGTGTGGGAATTAAAGTTTATTAGCAGAGGGCGGAAATAATTATAGCAAAGGGGGGGGGCACTAATGTTAGTAAAGGGGCACGGGCACTAACGTTAGCAGAGGGGGCTGGGCACTAACGTTAGTAAAGGGGCACGGGCACTAACGATAGCAGAGGGGGTGTGGGAATTAAAGTTAGCAGAGGGGGGAAATAATTATAGCAGAGGGGGGGGCGCTAACGTTAGCAGAGGGGCACGAGCACTAAAGTTTGTAAAGGGGCGCGGGCACTAACGTTAGCAGAGGGGGCTGGGCACTAACGTTAGTAAAGGGGCACGGGCACTAACGTTAGCAGAGGGGGCTGGGCACTAACGTTAGTAAAGGGGCACGGGCACTAGCGATAGCAGAGGGGGTGTGGGAATCAAAGGTAGCAGAGGGGGGAAATAATTATAGCAGAGGGGGGGGCGCTTACGTTAGCAGAGGGCCACGAGCACTAAAGTTTGAAAAGGGGCGCGGGCACTAACGTTAGCAGAGGGGGCTGGGCACTAACGTTAGTGAAGGGGGGTGGGCATTAACGATAGCATGGGGGGGAGGGCACTTACGTTAGCAGAGGGGTGTGGGAACTAATGTTAGCAAAGGAGGGGGGGGCACTAACGTAACTAGCAGAGGGGGCTGTGGACTAACGTTAGTAAATTAATTAATTAATTAATAGACACGTGACTGCGTCACGTGAGCATAAGTCCTCAGTGGGAGGGGAACATGGGATGGAATGGATAAAATAATTAATTAATTAATTAGACTCGCATGCTCCCGTTGGGGAGTCACGGAGCATTAACCCCTATGGATGGATGGATGGGTGCAAACAGTCCTACCGGTCTAGTCTATCTACATCGGCTACATACTACATCTATCTAACAACATTCTAACTACAACATCTATCTAGGCAGCCGCACGCTGCTCTAGGGGGCTATCTGGCGTGCCTCCCACGAGATTGCACCCGCGGGCGCTTCCCCACTGGGGGGGGCTCGTTATCCTCTATGACCTGGGCCCACTTGGCCTTGTCCATCATCTTCTTCCAAATCAATGAGAGGCCTAGGCCCCCCATGTCCTCTACTAGCTGTTCTTTGAAGGTGCGGGCCTTGCGGCGTCTAACATCACTGGGCCCAGCCCACGTCAGGAGGTGCCGGCCAGGCTGGGCTGGTCGCAGTCCTGCGGGGGGGGCCGGCACGTGAGGTGTACCTACATGGTTGGTGCGAGCTAGGTGCCCTACTAGCTGCAGGCGGCGTTGCTTAACTCGATGGTGCTGGTGATATAGGGCATGCCCTGGTACAGGTCCTCATTGCGGACATGAGCAGCATATCCTACTCTGTAAATGGATCGCAGCATGCTGGTGACCGCGCCGTCCAGCTTGCGGGCTAGGTCAGCGGTGAGGGTCCACGTCTCGGCTCCATACGTGAGAACAGGAAGAACGAGGACCTTGAACAGGTCCTGTTTCTCGATCTTGCCCAGGGGCTTGCGCCACAGGGCCCGGTACTGGCGTAAAGCGTGCCAGGCGAGGGAGATGCGGTGGTCCACATCAGCCTCGCAGCGGGGAGCAGGCTGCCCGGCAGCTTAACGCGGTCCCGATACAGGACTCGAGAGCCGTCTAGGAGAAAGAGGGGCGGCGGTGGGTTGGTGAGCCCAACCGCCAGGGCCTCCAGATGTCTTCTTGCTGACCTCAAGCCCCACTGCACGGGCCTCGAGAGCCAGGCAGTCAAGCCATGTCTGCACATGCTCAGTGTCCTCGAAGAGGGTGGTGTCGTCTGCGTAGATGATGTCTGCCAGCCGAATCTCCGTGTCCGCACCGCCATGCCAGAATTTGTTAGCAACCTGCACTCCTGGTTCCCTGCCCACGATGCGGGCAAATCGCTTGCGCGCCTGAATCATTACGTATTCGACAACAATAATGAACAGGTAGGGCGAGAGCACGCAGCCCTGCCACACCCCCTTCTGTAGAGGGCATGGGGGCGTGGTCCCGTAAGAAGTGCGCACCGAAGTGGTGGACCCTTCATACAGGTTGCGGATGACAGCAATCAGGGGGCGGGGGATCCGGAACAACTCGAAGATGTCCCAAAGCGCAGGCCAGAACACCGAATCGAAGGCTTTGATGAAGTCCACCAGCACAAGGTGCAAAGGGGACTCACCAGGCTGAAGGCGTTGCAGTTCCTCCACCAGTCGGCGAGTAGCGAAGAGCGCCTGTACTGTGTTGCGACCTGAACGGAAGCCGTGCTGAGTCTCGCTGAGGTGACCGTCCAGGGCCGTGCGCAGGCGGTTCAGGATGAGCCGCATAAGAAGCTTGAGGGGGGCACTTTGAATGCACACCCCTCTGTAGTTGCCGGGGTCGGCAGGCGACCCCTTGTTCTTGTACAGCATCGTGCGAAAACTGTGTTGCCAGGCCGCTGGAGGTGGTTGCGACGACAGCAGAAGGCGGTTGCAGATGTCCCGGAAGAGCAGCATTACACCAGTGTCCTCGAATTCGGCTGCAAGTTTTACAACTGCGGCCGGAATCTCGTCAGAGCCGGTGGCTGCGTCATAACGCAGGCGCTGGACCGCCTCCGTGACCTCGAGCGAGAGGTGAAAGGAGGCATGTCAGACGGGTCACCAAGTGGGCCGACCAGCGGGGGGACTAGGTAGTCCGCCGCTGACCTGGGCGGGGCCGGGGGCCCAGCGGGGCGGGCCCGGCCAGGGCGGCCGGGCGGGCGGCGGCGGCTGGGAGCAGGGGTGGGGGCGGCGCAGCTGTCCCCACGACCTCGGCCGTGGCCGTGGCCCAGGTACGAAGCCGCTTGGCTGGGGCGCCGGGGACGTCGTGGCGGTGGGGCCGGCCGAGGCCGTCCGGGTGCCCGAGGCGCTTGTACCAGAACCAGGCCCCCTTGCCGTCGTGCCGGCCGGGTGCCCGAGGCGCTTGTACCAGAACCAGGCCCCCTTGCCGTCGTGCTTCTGCTGGCAGCTGCGCAGGTCCTTGACCATCTGCTGAGCATCTGCCTTCTCAGCCTGCTCGTAGGTGGCCCTCAGAGCTGCTTGCAGCCCAGGTTTGGCGATCGGATCTCTGTTGCGGCGGAGCATCTGCCTGGCGGCGACCACTGTCGGTGCGTGACGGTGGACAGCAAGCTGTCGGCGCGGAGGCAAGGTGGGGAGGGTGCGGGCAGCCAGGCGATACTTGGCTGCGACACCACGGAGGATCACTGAATGGAATGGATGGTGTAAGCTATCTAGGTCCTAGTTACAGGGGTGTGGGCACCGCGGCCCGAATCGCTATGAATGCCATACTTGGTCACACGCGGAGCCCCCACAGGCTTGGGGGTGGTCTCCTTCATCACTACTTGCCATCTATCCAAGGGTTGCGTACCATCTGCCTCCATATTACAGACAAAGCAGGAGGCTGCCCGGGGCCGTTAGTAAAGGGGGGAGGGAATTAAAGACAGTAGAGGGGGGAGGGGCACTTACGTTAGCAGACGGGTGTGGGACCTTACGTTAGCAGAGGGGGTGTGGGAATTAACGTTAGCCGAGGGGGTGGGCACTAACGTTAGCAGAGGGGTGTGGAAACTAACGTTAGCAGAGGGGGTGTGGGAATTAACGTTAGGGCCGCGCACTGCCGGCAGTTACCACACCCTGTGATGATTGCATGGATGGCTTGTGGGGTCTTGCATGGGGTAGCACTGCCGGCAGTTACCATTCCTTGTGATGACTGCATGTCCCTGGCTTGTGTGTTCTTGCATAAGTAAGTAAGTACTTGCGTGTCATGCGCAAAGGCATGCCACGGAGTACTATGCTAATCTCATTAGAAAAATAATGACATGTGCAAAAGTTTAAACAAATATCGTCTGCATCATCCCCCAGCCGTTAAGCACTAGATGGGGATGTAATCCTCATCCGAGCTGTCCTCTACTGTAATGGCAGACGAGGCAGACGAGGGTTCTTGCATGGGGTGGCACTGCCGGCAGTTACCACTCCTTGTGATGACTGCATGTCCCCTTTATGCAAGGATGGCTTGTGGGGTCTTGCATGGGGTGGCACTGCCGGCAGTTACCACTCCTTGTGATGACTGCATGTCCCCTTTATGCAAGGACGGCTTGTGGGGTCTTGCATGGCGTGGAACTGCCGGCAGTTACCGCTCCTTGTGATGACTGCATGTCCCCTTGACCCAAGGATGGCTTGTGGGGTCTTGCATGGGGTGGCGCACTGCGGGCAGTTACCACTCCTTGTGATGATTGCATGTCCCCTTGACGCAAGGACGCCTTGTGGGGTCTTGCATGGGGTGGCACGGCCGGCAGAGGATACTTGTTCCTGGTTGTGGGATACACGTTCCTAGTTGTGGGATAGTCGTTCCTGGTTGTGGGATACCTGTTCCTGGTGGTGGGAAACACGTTCCAGGTTGTGGGATACTCGTTCCTGGTTGTGGGATGCACGTTTCTTGTTGTGGGATACTTGTTCCTTCACATGTTCGCGGTTATTCCTCCATGCAGATCTTCCTACACGCACATCAAGATAGCTATTAAATATTTCCTTGTACATCCAATGATGCTACGTCTTGGCTATGCTCACATTACTTGCCCACGCTCCTTGTTATGATAAGCTCACATGGGTCTCATTGCACCCACAGATCTTGCAGGGTCGTTTAGCGTGTCCGATTGCAGCTGTGGCATTAATTAATTAATTTATTAATTAATTAGACTCGTGCTCCCGTTTGGGAGTCACGCAGCTGTGGCATGCCTCTGGCCGGCATGAAGGAGAAAGGGGGTCTCTGACCTTCCTTCCTGTTGTGCAAACAAAGGGATTAAAGGCACTTCGGGCTCCGTGACTCCCCAACGGGAGCACGAGTTTGATTAATTAAGTGAGTTGTCTCACTTGCACAAATTTCTCTACTCACTTGCACAATTTTCTTTACTCAGATCCCATCGCATCAACTCAGAGTTGTCTAACTTAACAAAACATTACAATTTCATTGTTGATTGAAGTTAAGACATGCGAACACTAGTCCTTCCCCTTCAACGGGGCCGGGTTGGCTTCTTCGCCAACCTAGCAACTTCCTCCTTTAAAACATGATATAGGATCCGTACGCATGTGAGTGGGGCTGTGAATGACCTATGGTCCCAGTGGGGCCGGGGCCAGCTCAATAAACAAGCTGGCCTACCGGGCAAATCGCAGTTCAATCCTATCCCTTGACCCGGTGGCATGCCGTAGAATGATGGATGCCCAAGGGATAGAAGCGAGGAGTCAAGACTCATGGCAAGGCGCCAAGGTCTCCACGATCACCACAGACCAAGCTCCATGAATATACGTGAAACCTACAGCACATTCAAAGTAACATAGCCAGCGGGCATCACCATGCTTCCTAACCATGTATTGCGCTGGTTGTCTCATTGCGATTGAATTCCTACTCAGCAAGATGTGGTGAAGAGTCAGCTGTGAACAGCCGCGTGAATTCTGGGTAGCACCACCACCTCGTCAATGCAGCACAACGTGGCGTTTGATAGCTCCCCGCCGATCTTCCCACTAGTATACTTGTCCTTTATCTGACACCGCTATCGGTCGCCTCCGTCTTCAATTTGTCGTCGCCTCCCTCGTTCGCCATCTATGTTCTTGGACTAGTGGGGACTTCTACCTCTAGGTCAGGGCCTGCATGCATACAAAGGAAGACAAGAAGATATTATCGGACTTGGGAACATGCCAAACACGCCCCTGGTAATAAACCCGCATTCTGCTAAGCGTATGTGTGTGCCATTCTTGACATATGTAAATTAACAAAAAAAAAGTATACCTTACCGAGACTACCAAACCGAGAACCGATCGACATCATGTGTGGGTGCATGGTCATGTGTATTGGACAATTTGTGTGTGATTTCCTGTGAGCAAAAATATATGGCCATGTACAAAAAAGCAAACCGGCATGTAGTTCAGGTAGAGAACAACCTACAAAAACTTAAATGATACTACAATCAAAGGCGAACAAATCAACCACATTGTTAGGTTGTTATTCATGTGTATAAAACATACATCACGATTCACCTGTCAAGTCCTCAATGCAGGTCCGTGCATCTTCCCGACCACCAAGCGAGGAGCTTTGCCCTCCCCAATGACGTCAGGGTCTGCATGCATTCACAAAAAGACATTTATTTCCAAGGTTTTTATGTAAACTAGTTTAATACAGTAGTAGATTCCTCAAAACCCGGCCTCTCCGCCAAGTTATAGATTTACTACCTCGCTTTCTCAAAGCTGGCCTCTCTCACGTTAACATAAATAGGTCCCAAGCGATCCCGAGCGTCATGTGAGCAAAACCATGTGGTAAAGACTTAAGGCGCATGTGTGTGTCCATGTCATTGCTTAATTAACAAGTGGGTATGGGTTTATCTTCACAGCAAGTAAATGTATGCGTGTTTGTTTTAAAACGCATATGGCATGTCGTCAGCGATCCCACAAGCCTGGGGCAAGATTCTCACCTGTTAAGTTAACGCTCTCTCTGGTATCAGGCATTCCACCCCCTGCAGGAGTGCTTGGGCCTCCCTCCATGGTGTTAGGGACTGCATGCACAAAAAAAAATTTAAAATGGCATTGTCAACTTTGTTGTGATGTACTTGTTAGGGTAAACCGCAATCAATACAACATGCACATGCTCATATTGACTTCATCATTAGAATCTAGAGCGGCTTATTTAAGTTGTATGGCTCACCATTCATCGGTTGTCGTGGTAAATTCTCTGAGAGCTTCTGTCGAAACCCAGCCCTCCGTTTTGAAGGTGCATTGGAGGCAGCATGGGTTGACGTCAGCTCCGGCATGTCCACTTCGTCCGTCTTCCGTTTGGCACTGCCTTTGTTGCATGCTCGCAAAACCACAGGGTCTTGTTGAATCGGCTTAGAGCCCGCTCTTCCCGAAAATTCATTTCCTTCGGCAATCGGCACAACTGTGCTCTTGATCAGTCAAGATCCTACAACTTTCTACAAAAGACGCTAACAAAACTTTTGCGGCCGTTTCCTTGGCAGTAAAGGAAGCCATCCTCCATGCCTGCGGTTCAGGAGTAAAGTGGAACGACATATGCATTGTAGTACATTGTGGACAACATGCAGGCAATCACATTCAAGCCGATGTCAACGTGAGTTAAGACTTTAAGTTATCTCTACCCCCCCCACACAAAAAGATTGAAGGCCAGGTACCAAATCTGTGCACATCTAGTCTTTGGCAAAAAGAATGCAGCATTTTTACCTGCATGGCTCCGTCAAATGCATTCAATAGTCGCATTTCCAGCTCCTTGTCGTTGGGTTCAGCTGGCAGTGAGTCATCTTCACGCGGAAAGCGATCACCCTCCTCGTCAGGTAAGGGCTCCATGTCGCTGACTTCCATGACGTGACCGTCATCGTGCCGATCTGTGGGATACTTGGACATTTCTTCCTTGACAAATTCCAACTCATCAGCAAACACTTGGAAAACTTTCCCACGAGGAACACCAAATGTGGCGCGTCTGCACAATAATACATCCAAGTTCTCGTGAGTGCACACATTGTGGAAAAGCAATGATGCAATAAAATGGCAACAAACTTTGCCGGTATGTGCTGTCAAGCATGTACATCCAAGAGGGAATTGTAAGCTCCGAAATGTCACTTTCACCTTGTCATTACTAGTTGCCGCAGAGAGCACTTCGCAAACCCCTTCACAAGCGTTGTCTAAATGCGTTACAACGGTGGGAAGCAGTTCCTTGGCAACTTCTGCAGCAGTCCCTTCATTCTTGTACAACTTCCTGTTGATGTAACTACCGTGATCTTTCACTAATTGATCATCCTTCATGTATTTCAAGGCGATCAGTAATCGATATATCACCAAGTCTAGCCTTTGTCCACATTCCTTCAAGTGGGAAACACGTTTGCTGGAAATGCTCAAAACTCAAAAGCAGTCTGTGAAGTGTAGAAGTGAAATACCAGCAACCGACGACTATCTTGCGGCGGCCATTGTCCGGTTATTGCTGGCTGCCAGTTTATTGCTGCCGGCCTCATGCCTGTGCGGCGGTAATTTTACGTTGTATGGATGTGACGCTGCACCAGTCTGTGCTTTTTTACGTAGTACCAGTGTAGTGTAGAAATCTGCCAAAAGAGCAAACGCCCAAAGCCAACTTCCAAGACGCCCAAAGCCAAAGTCCAAGACGCCCAAAGCCCAAAGGCGGGCGAGTCTGGCGCGGCGCCGGCCATTGGGCCCCGGAATAAGAAATCCCGTGGCCACCCCATGGAAAAAGGTGCTTTTTTGGACTTCCTTGGGCTTTCAATCGGACCGCCGAATGCCAACAACGGTGCAGATGCAGGCAAATGCTAACAGGAGGAAAAAATGGTTTCGACATAGGACTTAGGTTTTTTGCAAAACTTAGCCCTAACCGGGAGAAGACAACTGACAAGTCTGCGGGGGCTGAGATAAGAGGTACCTTGAAATTAAATAAGAGGCGTGCCTCTATGAATATATAGTTTTGGAGGCGAGTTTCTGTTGGCGTTAAGTCGTAGTATTGTACGAATGATAGATTGGTAGTGCATTGCCGTGGTGGTACTGCACGACGGTATTGGACGGAGTTCCCGGAATCCCGGTCTGGCAAGCGGATTTTGCATCTCACGGGTACATCTCACGGGTACATCTCACGGGTACATCTCGCGGGTGGTTTGCCCACAGGGTCGGGCGTGCGAGCCTTAACAATCCTCTTCCACTGTGTCTTGTACTGCATGGCAGTCCAAAGAAGGGAGAGAGAGTGGATGCGGTGTTCAAACTGGGCGTGAATGATTCTACTAAATTCTACTAATTTGAACTAAAGATACGAAAACATACTATTGTAACAAGCAAAAATGACTTTGTTGTTACATCCTTTGTTTTGTGAATGTTTGGCCTTTATTCGAGGACTTTTGGATCAGTATTGAGAAAGTTATGAGATTTCTAAGACGGCGGTACTTGGAGCTTGTACTTTGTCAACCGACTGGTAGGAGCCCTCATTGGTCGTGGCCTGATCCACGTGGGGTTATAGTTTGTTGGTCGGTACTACTGAGTCTTAAATGCTCCTTTGGGACTTTAGTGCTTACTACAGATTCAGGATCTCATGGACAGATTCTGCCAGGCTGTGTGTGGTGTTGTTCTGTTTTGTGTGACTAGGATGGAGACGAAGATCTTGTTTATTAGAATTCCAT
Organism: Mesostigma viride; assembly: GCA_009746045.1. Lineage (NCBI taxonomy): Eukaryota > Viridiplantae > Streptophyta > Mesostigmatophyceae > Mesostigmatales > Mesostigmataceae > Mesostigma > Mesostigma viride. The sequence goes on along the minus strand of RPFO01000022.1, from coordinate 2,530,939 downwards.
GATTCTGATTGGTTCTCTTCAGGCTAAGGTTGAAGCATGCTCGACAAGCACGTCGATATCAAGGACATGGGGTCGCCATTGTTGCTACGTTGGTTTTGATTCATCATGGTATAATAAAGCTTGTCTTTGTTGTCCATTCCTAAGAGCCCCTTGGCTATAGACTACCTTCAGTTCCACAGAGGTCGTCTATACACAAGCTTGTCTTTGTGTCTACAAGGGGTGTGATTCCCTAAATCACGTGCTGTGGAATTTCCATCTCAACGTTGCTCGGATACTTGAAGATCTGTAACTCAAGAAAGCAACCCAGGTAAAAGATCTTTCATATTTGGACTATGGATGATGCTGATGATCATTTTTGGTCGTTACAACTATTCTGAACTACTTTGAACTCGGAATGCCGAAATCCTATTCGACCCAACTTAACCCGTGTTTTTTTTAATTAGAACGCGATATATCGCGTTGTAAGCTTTTTTTAGAACGCGTTTAGCACCTAAGGAAATTTTTTTTTCATGGTTATGTATATACTTTCCTGAAAGCCCATACATCAAAGGATTTTTTGAGCTACTCAGACCTACAAAATGCTTATTCATTAGAGAGATACACTGGTCTGAATACAGGGGGGTCTGACCATGACCGCGATTTCTTGACCCTAGGTCACAAGTCATGTGCTTATTCACAAATGGTTCATGAAAAAAATCTGGCTTCTTGCACGAGCTATGGGCAACATATGCAGGCTCTGTGAAACAAAACTCAGGCCCATTGGGCCACTGGAGCTATTTTTCATTAGCATCACAATTACAACGCAGTACAACGCAGTGGGAAACATGAGAGCCCTTCACAACATTACGCAACGACACGAGCCCCATAAACGGGGCCATAGTGAGCTTGGAGGGTCAAAACGTTGAAAATAGGTGTTGTATAAGTTATACAGCATCAAACATGCATCAAACATCATGACTGGATGACCTAATATGACTGAATCAGGCAGCCATAGCCAAAGCATCATCCACTCTCACAACGTGTTGAGCACATGCCTCGTGGGAACGGAGGTGCTGGGTTTTCATTCCATAACGCGTGCAATACTGAAAGAAAGAGGCACGTGTAATGCAAGGCTTGGATAGGTTGAGTGATCCATGAGCTTACATGCTGGCAAAGATGACGCTGGAATGCATGCTAGCAAACGGTGGCAAGATGCTAACAACACATGATTATACACCATGATTATGGGCACCTAGCTGATCTTCTTGCACAATCAACGCAGTATAAACCATCAACATCCAATCCTCACGATATATGCACGGCTTGACGACGTATACAGCACCTAAATACTGCACAACTGCAACCTGCTATGGCTGACATGCAAGCAACGTCGAGTAGGATGGCGGTCTTAGAGAGGCTGGGCAGAGGTCGGTAGAAATAAGTGGAAAACTGGCAGAAACTAGGTAGAAACACGATATACTTACGCCTGCAAGCACTATTGAGCCTGTGGCAGAGGCCATTTCCAGGAAAATACAGCATACCGTAGCAATAGCCACGGTCACGCCTTACGCTATTTGCAGGCACCATCATGCCCGGAGCTACCCAATAAAATTCTGCACAAATCTCGGTTTAGCCGAGAGTCCGGGCGTTCGGAATGAATAAACATGTGTTAAGAAGTCGAAACACCATGGAAATACCAAGCATGGTGCCGCATCATACCCGAGTCTTGACGTAATAATATGTATGCCGGTTTCCAGGGTTTCCGCATGAAAGTTGGGTGAGAAACTGGGAAAAACTACGTTTCCTTTGCCCCAGTACCTCAACAGACTCGTAGAAACCTAATAATTATCAACCTTTGAACGCATCATCATGGTCGTGCTACCCAACAGCCACTGAAATTCGCGCGAAAACTGGCGAGATCTACCTGCCGCCATCGCCGTCGTCTTCACCTTCGTCCCGCGAAAATGCCTTACATATTCAGTTTGTTTGCAGCTGTCACAAAAAAAATACCAAAAATACCAGGATTTTTTCTTGAATTCTATGAGATGTTTCTGACCTATGTTGAAAGTTTCAGACCAAAAATCGCATGTTTAATAGGTTTGCCACGTGTCAGATTACAACGCGATACATCGCGTTGTAACCCTACAACGCGATCGCGATGTATCGCGTTGTAAAAAAACACGGGTTAAGCCAACCCAACTTAAGGCGTGAATGACAGTACGTGGACTGTACGTGGACTGTGCGAGTTGAGTTGAGTTGAGTTGAGTTTATAGTTCCCGCACCGGCGTACCGACAGGGATCCCTTCATTGAGGATTCGCTGATACTCGTATCGCATTCACCTCTCTGGTCTATAATTGGATACCCATCCCCGAAAAAAAAGGGCCAACTCCGCCTGAATCGGACCCTCCGGCCACGGCCGTTCCGTAGGCGGTGCCGGTGCCGGCGCCGGTGCCGTGCCCGCCTGCCCAGCCTCGGACAGCTCGGACCGCTCCGACCGCAGCCTCCCAAGGGGGAACTGCTGGGCACATCTGAGCAAAAGTGACACGTGGCACTTGTGGAGTTGGCATTACCCGGGAAGCGGTTACACAACTCCCAACAAGACATCAGAAGGCACGCTGTGCTTTAAAGTGGATCATGCCACAAAATTGGCGAGTGCCACGCGTGACGCGTGCGACATGAGTAGAACCCACGCACTCTGAAAACCATTTCCGAAGAACACCACCCCTTCAAGACACTGACGAGCGAACGAAAGAAGATTCAAGGCATCGCAGAGTTTGCTGGAAGGTTACGAAGCGGAAAGAGAATAAAAGGGTAGCCGGCTTTTCTCGCATCGAGAATGGGGGATGTTGCGAAAGACCTGGCATCGGGCACGGTTGCGGGTATTTGCCAGCTCTTCGTCGGGCACCCATTTGACACTATCAAGGTGAAATTGCAAAGTCAGCCTCGACCATTGCCCGGGCAGTTGCCCCTTTACGCGGGGGCAATTGATGCAACGAAGAAGACGATTGCAGCTGAGGGCCCTATGGGTCTCTACAAAGGGATGGGAGCCCCGTTCGCCTCCGTAGCTGTCTTCAATGCTGTGCTGTTCACTGCGCGTGGGCAGATGGAGGCCTTGCTGCGGAAAGGTCCCGACCAGGATCTGAGCATGCTTGAGAAAACGATAGCCGGTGCCGGAGCTGGTGTCGCGGTCTCTTTTGTCGCCTGTCCCACCGAACTTATAAAATGCAGGCTGCAGGCAGGAAGCACGTCTGGAACCATATACAATGGCCCCTTCGACGTCGCGAGACAGGTCATGAGATCGGAGGGTGGTGTCGTAGGGCTCTTCCGAGGATTTGTCCCGACCGTGCTTCGTGAAGCTCCAGGCAATGCAGCCATGTTCGGCGCGTACGAGCTTACCAAACGGCTACTTGCCGGCAAGGGGAGGACGGAAGACCTCGGCCAAGGGTCATTGATGGTGGCGGGCGGCGTCGGTGGCGCCATGTTCTGGGCGTCTGTCTACCCCATGGACGTCGCCAAAAGCATGATTCAAGTTGACAACGTGAAGAGCCCCAAGTACAGGGGAACCATGGACGCGCTGGCGAAGACTTATGAGCACGAAGGGCTCAAGGGCCTCTACCGAGGATTTGGCCCTGCCATGGTCCGCAGCGTCCCTGCCAATGCGGTTTGTTTCTTGGCGTATGAGTACGCCAGGAAAGCAATGGGATAAGCTGCCCACTTATCCGGCATGAATTGCCAAAGGCGAGGCAACGCTACGTGAGCTAGGCCACATGCGCACTTGGGGTGATATTCCATAGCTTGCTGGAGTGTCAGAAGGCCACATGCCATGATGCAGTTTCTTGACGTCACCATCATCTCTTTGACAGGAGCTCCATGGCTCAACCATTGCAGGCAACCAGCATACATATTAAGCCCTCGAGCCCGCACCTGTATAAACCCAACCACTGTTACAATCAATCAATCCATTAATTAAACACGTGCTCTCGTTGGGGAGTCTCGGAGCACCAGAGTGCTTATAATCCCTGACACACGGGTCATATTGCACCCACAGGGGATGCCGGATGTTTCGATGGGCCCAATTGTGCACCCGTGGCATGCCTGTGGCATGGGGGACAGGGTGCTCTCTGCCCCCTTCCCGCTGCATTACTATTAACCCAAAGTCCGTTAACTACCCGACCTGTCGGGTAGTTTGACTAACGGTCGAGTTTCGCGCCGCGCCGCGAGCGCCGCCCCACTTGTGACGGATGTCAGTGGTCCGTGGGTCCGGGAACACTTAGGGACGAAGGTGCATAGGTTTGGGGGTAATATTCGCCACAGCCTGGTAATTACAACGTGCATTGAGAATGTATCACGTGACTTTGGCGGGAAATTTTCGCTCGCGCGCGCGTAGTGAGATATGGCTGCCAACGTGCCGCTGTCACGAAATTTTTGCGTCTCGCGGCTTGAAATGGTTCAGAATACATTGCTCAGAATGACGATGCATGATTTTCGTAGGTCAGGCACGGGCAGATTGATAGGGTTGGGAATATACAGGTAGGAAACTAGAACTTTCCTGGTCGATCGTCAGTTCCAGATGAGTCATAGCTTATCATAGGTCGATTTTCTCCCTATGGCCGGGCAATCCGCGCCCACCCAGGCATCCAGTTTGGGTAAGGGACGTCAGCTGCAGCGTTTGCTGAGAATGCGGACTAGTTTAGTGGCCATTAATTAATTAATTAGACTCGTGCTCCCGTTGGGGAGTCACGGAGCATTAACCCCGATGGATGGATGGATGGGTGCACACATTCCTACCGGTCTAATCTATCTACATTGGCTACATACTACATCTATCTAACAACATTCTAACTACAACATCTAGGGGGAGCTATCTAGCGTGCCTCCCGCGGGATTGCACACGCGGGCGCTTCCCCACTGGGGGGGGCTCGTTGTCCTCTATGACCTGGGCCCACTTGGCCTTGTCCATCATCTTCTTCCAAATCACGGAGAGGCCTAGGCCCCCCATGTCCTCTACTAGCTGTTCTTTGAAGGTGCGGGCCTTGCGGCGTCTAACATCACTGGGCCCAGCCCACGTCAGGAGGTGCCGGCCAGGCTGGGCTGGTCGCAGTCCTGCGGGGGGGCCACGTGAGGTGTCTACCTGGTTGGTGCGAGCTAGGTGCCCTACTAGCTGCAGGCGGCGTTGCTTAATTGTGCTGGTGATATAGGGCATGCCCTGGTACAGGTCCTCATTGCGGACATGGGCAGCATATCCTACTCTGAAAATGGAACGCAGCATGCTGGTGACCGCGCCGTCCAGCTTGCGGGCCAGGTCGGCGGTGAGGGTCCACGTCTCGGCGCCATACGTGAGAACAGGAAGGACGAGGACCTTGAACAGGTCCTGTTTCTCGATCTTGCCCAGGGGCTTGCGCCACAGGGCCCGGTACTGGCGTAAAGCGTGCCAGGCGAGGGAGATGCGGTGGTCCACATCCGCCTCGCAGCTAGGGAGCAGGCTGCCCAGCAGCTTAACGCGGTCCCGATACAGGACTCGAGAGCCGTCTAGGAGATAGAGGGGCGGCGCTGAGGTGGTGAGCCCAACCGCCAGGGCCTCTGTCTTCTTGCTGACCTCAAGCCCCACTGCACGGGCCTCGAGAGCCAGGCAGTCAAGCCATGTCTGCACGTGCTCAGTGTCCTCAAAGAGGGTGGTACGTGTCGTCTGCGTAAATGATGTCTGCTAGCCGAATCTCCGTGTCCGCACCGCCATGCCAGAATTTGTTAGCAACCTGCACTCCTGGTTCCCTGCCCACGATGCGGGCAAATCGCTTGCGCGCCTGAATCATTACGTATTCGACAACAATAATGAACAGGTATCTTTGCACAAGCAGGACCCCCAGAAGCCCAAGGTGCACTGGAGGGGTGGGGACCTGATGATTAATTAATTAATTAATTAATTAGGAACATAACTCCGTTGGGAGTAAATGTACCACATATCCCTGAGAAGGGGCATATGGCTTTTAATACACTCTGGGCTACTTCCTGCAAGGGTGGGAATGTAAGCTACCCTTGCTCTAGGTGCACCAGGGCACCTGCACCCTCATGAGCTATCACGCTATGCCCAGCTAAGGGGGAGCATGTCAAGTGGGGCAAGATCATCATGGCTATACAAGAGCTAGGGCATGGCTTCTCAGCAGAGAGTGACTCCCTGCATGGGCACTGCATAATAAAATAAAGCTAGGCATCATCTGGAGGGTGGCTCATCATAGGCACACATGTACATGACTAAAAATGCTAGGCCTCAGCTGGTATAGTGCCTGTAGTAGGCGGGCATGTACAAGGCCACTGTCTAACTATTCTACACTACTGCTGCTGTATTCCCCTAGGCTGGGGCTTCTGGAGTCGCTGGGGCCGCGGTGGTCGAGGGGGTCGCGTGCCAGGGCTTGTGGCCGACGTAGATGGCCGCCCCCTTCCAGTACACCGGCTGGCCCCGGCGCCTTGGTCTGCCGGAGCTGGAGGTAGGTCGGCCATAGCTCCCGTCGCCGTTGTTGCTGCGCCAGGGTCAAGTCGTCGTCCACGGTGAAGTGAGTCTTCTCGAGCCGCTTGTGGCGTCTGAGAAACAAAATCTTGTCCGCTGGGCTCTCAAAGATGAGAAGAAGCGGGGGCGCCCCTGCCTTACCCCGCGCGCGGGGGAGGCGGTGGGCGGTCAGCTTAATCTCACCAAGAAGGCCCATGCGTGCAAGGATATTGCTCTCAAACGCACGTGCAAGCTTCTCGGAATTCTCACCTTCCTCCATGTCGAAGTTCTTGAGTATGGCGTTGAGGCTGCGCTTGGCGAGCTCGGCCTCCTCGCGGAGGTCAAGCGTCTGCCGGTGGAGCTGGGCTGCGACGGCGGAGGTGGTAGAGGTGGTATGTTGCTTAAGCATGTCCGCCCAGGTCGTGATGGGAGGAGCATCGCCGGCCAGGCCAGCAGGGGCTGGCTTGGCGGCAATGTCCTTCACCGCCTGGGCGGTGAGGCCTGCGGTGTTCTGCAGGACCTCGATAGCGATGGCATTGTCCTTACGACGCTGAACCCAGCCTGGCCGGCACCTCCTGACGTGGGCTGGGCCCAGTGATGTTAGACGCCGCAAGGCCCGCACCTTCAAAGAACAGCTAGTCGAGGACATGGGGGGCCTAGGCCTCTCCGTGATTTGGAAGAAGATGATGGACAAGGCCAAGTGGGCCCAGGTCATAGAGGACAACGAGCCCCCCCCAGTGGGGAAGCGCCCGCGTGTGCAATCCCGCGGGAGGCACGCCAGATAGCTCCCCCTAGGGCAGCGTGCGGCTGCCTAGATAGCTGTTGTAGTTAGAATGCTGTTAGATAGATGTAGTATGTAGCCAATGTAGATAGATTAGACCGGTAGGAATGTTTGCACCCATCCATCCATCCATCGGGGTTAATGCTCCGTGACTCCCCAACGGGAGCACGAGTCTAATCAATTAATTAATTAATTACGACGCTGGTCGATGTCGCGGAGCTGGGAGGTGATGGCGGCGGAGGAGGGGATGGTGGCGGTGGAGGAGGCGAGGAGGGTGGAGGTGGCGGTGGAGATGGTGGAGAGGAGGGGGAGCTCGGCAGTCACCGTGCTGCCCATGGCCGCCACATCTGCAGCAATGGGGGCCACGTGCTGCTCGAGAGCCTCCTTGAGGAGTGAGCGGATGGAGGATTCGGTTAAGGTGGTGGTGAGGCCGGGGGTTGAGGGGCCAGAGCTCCTCGATGTAGCGGCCAAGGAGGGAGAAAAGAGCGAATTGAGCTGAAGGTGGGGGCGGCGGGCGTTGAGGACGTCCTTGCCGAAATAGCGCCTCTGGAGGAAGGCATTGACAAGGCGACCTTGGTGGGAAAGCTGCTTGCACAGTTCTATAAGAGAGGCGTGCGTCCCGAAAAACACGTAGGCCAGGATGCGATCGTGTGTGAGCTTGTCAAAAAAGCCGGGCTGGCTGGCGTCAAAGTCGTACTCGTCCAGCAGCCCGTCAGGGCGACTGCGCTTGGGTTCAGGCGACGCTGCTGGCGAGGCGGGCTCGGGGGGCTGGGCGACCACTAGAGCTTGGCTAGTGGCGCCGCTGCCTTCTGGGCCGGTGGGCGAAGCTGCAGCCTGAGCTGCAGACGTATTTTGATTGCCGAGCGCAGCCTGTCGCCTACCGTGCAGAAGCCTCCCTCCTTGGCCCCATGCGCGGTCTAAATGCATATCCACTGCAATTACCATGCGGGCAAAGACCAATGATAAATTCAGGAAACCAAATAACATGGCTCTATGCCTCCCTAGGACATGAAGTGGTATGTCGACCAACATGTGAGGACATGATTCCGGCCACGAGGTAGCCATGGCTGTCGGAGCTCATAACTTTCATGAGTTTCACGTTTGAGCCCCGAATTTAGCCGTGAATATCACAATCGCTTCGTCTTTCTAAGACGCACATGCTGATATAATTTTCCGACGCTATTATTAAGCAATATATGGCGAACAAACGCGCCTCGACGCAACGCAGCCTGGCGGCTGCGCTCGGCAATGAAAATACGTCTGCAGCTCAGGCTGCAGCTTTGCCATCAGGTCCGGCAGGCGGCGATGACACTAGTCGTGCACAGTCAGACTGGCATGGTCGTCCAGCAACCTCCCGGGCTTAACGCCTCGCCATCTGCATCGCCTGACCCCAAGCGCACCTGCTCAGCCGACAAAACATGCAGGAGGGTCACGCCCCTCAGAACCGAGCTTTCGGCCCCGGCCTTTCAAGGTCGAAGATTACGACTGGGCCAACCCGTCTCCGACCGATGCTATGCGCTGCATCTTCTTCGGGGATTACGCTTCCTTTACGACCTGTGCCTCCATCTCCACGACATCAATCGCCTCCTCTGCTCGGACGGCAGCCGCTGGCTCAACATCTACCAGCTGTCCGGCTGCCCCCGCCCCCATCTCCAGCACGCCATCCTCAACTCCCTTCTCCAGCGCTCTGACGGGGAGATCTGGGCTCCATCCCTTTCCGCCCCCACCCTCCGCTCCATCCTCACGGAAGCCTTCCAGCAGCACGTGACCCCCCTTGCTGCCGACATAGCAGCAATCGGCGGCACGCTGACTGCTGAACTTCCTCACATTTCCACCGCCGCCGCCTCCACCTCCACTGCCATTTCCGCCTCCACTGCCGACATCAAAGCCCAGCTCCTCGACCTCGACCAACGCCTTCAAGCCACCGCCAACGCCCTTGAGAGCTTGCATGACACCGCGGGCCTCACCGCCCAGGTGAAGGACATCGCCGCCCAGCCGGCGCCTGCTGGCTCGGCCAGCGATGCTCCCTCCACCTGGGCGGACTTGCTTAAGCAGCACACCACCTCCACCACCTTCACCATCTCGGCACAACTCAAGCAACAAGCCCTCGACCTTCGCGAGGAAGCCGACATCGCCCGGCGCAGCCACAATGTCATGATTCGTCAATTAAGCACTTCGACCAGCTGGCAGGTGAGACCTCCACGAGCCTTCTTGAGGCATTTAAGCGCGACATTTTTGCCCCCATGCTACTCACTGGTGAGCTGGACATGTCGGCTGTCCGCCTTCCCCGCGCGCGGGGGAAGGCTGGCCCGGCACCCGTGCTCATCACCTTTAAGTACATGGCGGACAAGCTGTCGTTCCTTAAGGGGACTCGCACGTCCAAAAGCCTGAAAAACTGACTTTAATGAATATCAGTTCCAATGCACTTGGGAACCATCTAGAGATGATTGAGTACCATAAATATGATGTTTGGACATTCATGCCACCACTTGTTGGGGGTACTACCCCCAACCACGCACCGGTGGCGAGCTAAAAATAGAAAATGACGCTATTTATGAGATATTTTGCCCAAGACAAACCACTTATCCAAATGACCTGCCCATACATTCCTGCAAAGTTCCCCTACTTCTAAAAAATCTGGGCTATTCACATGGTCAAAATAATCACATTTGTTTGAGTTATTAATTTCCCCGCAAAATGGGTACTTTTTTGAGCCAAAAAAAATAAATCAAATCATCAACACATCGAATGGGGTCATCCATACATGCGAAATTCCACTGAGTGGGGGAAAACACAACCCCAAAGTTTGAGCTCATTCTGACAAGCGTAGCTGAGTGAAGTCAAGTAATTGATTTTCCTGTGATGCCACCTGGGTAGACGCTAAAAGAGAATTGAGCTAGTGCTGATTGCTGAGCTTCGCTCATTTTACATATGACGCGTGGACGGGCTCAAAGGGGACCGACCTGCCGTAGGTAGCGTAAGACTAGCGCTTGTCACGAGGGTACTGCACCGGCCGGCCCTTTTTGTGCCGAGGCTGAGTGTGGTTCCGGAGTGCAGGCCTAGGTAGCTTCTAACGTACGTCACTAGACCTTGTTACCTGCGCCAGCTGCCAGGCGTGGCGCAACTGTGATTGGCAGTCAGTACACCTTGTACCTGCGCCAGCCGGCAGGCCTGCGTGGCGCAATGTGAATGATAGTCAGTACTTAGAGTGGTGTAGGGGACGTAGGGAGGCCTCTTTTCAGCTTCGCAACTTGATCCCAACATGTGCTGGCAAGATCGGCTGGCCGCTATGGCGGCTGCGCTGAATGTAAGACGATGAGTATCGGCCTCTCCGGGCGTGGAGAGGCCTGGAATAAATTTCTTTATGTTCTCCACCAACCGTTACAGGCCACGGTAATGGTTGTTGGGTGGGGGGCTCTACGATTTGAGGAAAAGGGTGTGATTTCCGGCGCTGGGCCCATTGACGATTCCCCTCTACCCCTGGGTGCGGCAAGCAGCTTCCTGACACTGGGGAAGCTGCGTTTTTAGTCGGACAACGTCAGGGAAGCAGCCATACAGGCCAGGGCCAGCGGCTACGGTGGAAAGAATCACAGGTGGAGGCGAATCTGCCTTAAACGTGGGGATGGCTAGCGCGGGGTGCCAGGGTAGCCCATAACTGCCACGGAGCCTGACAGCGGACCCGATCTTTCGGCCTGTGGCCAGACGGGAGTTTCGGGGAGGATGCGGGGCTGGAGCAAATCTTGGTGGGAGTCGAGCGCGCTCTTCATCATTGCCCAGTCTTTTCAGCAAAGAATGCTCGCCTGGCGAGGCTGCAATTCTGGCTGTTTTACCGCCTTTGTTTTTATCCTGTATGATGCATTATAGGAAAAGCAATAAAGAGTTCGGTTCAGCCAGGGGGGCATATCTATGCCATAAAAAATTTCCTACAATAACACAAGCCCTGGTCAGGGCCTTGGCTAAGCAGTTTCCAAGCCAAGGCCTTGGTAGGGTAGAGGGCCTATCGCCACAAAGGTTTCAATGCCGGGAAATCCCAGCCTCGGGGGTGGGGCTGGTGATGGGTCCTGGGCTTGTGAGAGACGGTCCGGGGGCGTAAGGCCTAATGAGCAGCCGCTGGAAACCGCCCCCCTAACGGGGGGGAACGACATGGGTGCCGCCCTGCGTCCGCCGGGAAACCGTAGCGGCCACACGGGGGCGGCAGTGCAGCCGTGGCAGCGTGCAGGAGGGGGGCCATGGGCGGAAAGAAACTCGGCACCAAGGTTGGCGACAGCCTTGGTGGCCAGGAAGGAGGTGTGGGGGCAACACCTTGTGTTCGAGTATGCTGGGCCCCCAGCATGGTGCTACAATAACCAACTTGATAATGATGTGCACTGAGTTTGAAGGTGTGGTATAGGCTGTCCGTATAAAGCCTAGCACACAAAAATGTAAAATAAATGTTTCTCTTGGTGGGAAGGAACTCCAATGGACCAAAAACAAGAAATGTATTTGCTGAGCTTCGCTCATTTTATATATGACGCGTGGACGGGCTCAAAGGGGACCGACCTGCCGTAGGTAGCGTAAGACTAGCGCTTGTCACGAGGGTACTGCACCGGCCGGCCCTTTTTGTGCCGAGGCTGAGTGTGGTTCCGGAGTGCAAGCCTAGGTAGCTTCTAACGTACGTCACTAGACCTTGTTACCTGCGCCAGCTGCCAGGCGTGGCGCAACTGTGATTGGCAGTCAGTACACCTTGTACCTGCGCCAGCCGGCAGGCCTGCGTGGCGCAATGTGAATGATAGTCAGTACTTAGAGTGGTGTAGGGGACGTAGGGAGGCCTCTTTTCAGCTCCCACCCACCCACCCACGCTGCTAAGAGGGGCAACACCTTGTGTTCGAGTATGCTGGGCCCCCAGCATGGTGCTACAATAACCAACTTGATAATGATGTGCACTGAGTTTGAAGGTGTGGTATAGGCTGTCCGTATAAAGCCTTAGCACGTCGTACGTCAAAACTCAGTCCTAAAAATAGGACTGAGTATGCCAACTTTGAGAACATGTAGCGGTAAGGGTAGGGGGGTACCCCATATGTTTGATATGCATCAGAGCACTCAATATCATGCTAATGCTTGGGCATATGCCTAAAAAATCATATGTTGACCAAATCATGTAAAATTTTACAAGGGTGTCAACCCATGCTCGCGATTTGGCAATTTTCTGTGGAAGGACGAGTTGGGAAAATTCAATAAAATCCATATGCATGTTGAAAAATTATAGGCGTGTAAACAATATAGTTCTTGAAACATGGCAAAAAACTGGGCTCAATTTGGCCACAGCCTCTACCTGAAACTCGCCAAAAACCACCAGCCCTAAGAATGGGTTTCGAGGTTGCTAGCAATGTGCAAGCATGTAAGTGCGGTCATACTACACACCACCGTGGCAACCAACCATGCCAATCAACTCATTTCCCTTCTAGCATAACAGGAAAACATACTTGCATCATCATATTGCAGTTATATTGTACCTTAGTATATGTGTGAGAGCCTATGCACGCACGTAGGGAATGGGAATTGATACCTACCTACAAAGGGTTTTATTATGAGCCTTAACCACCAATATAATGGGTAGGTTAAGCATATTTCAATTGTTTTTAACAAGAATAGAGATGGCTAACACTGTTTTGCCTTGCCATGGCATGGCCAACATACTTGCTGGCACATGATGACAGTGGTTTATCACCAAGATTCTTCACTCACCCGTATAAGCTTGAAAGCACGCTGGATGCAGCCCATGGCCATACAATCACGCAGTATGAACGTAGCAAAAGAATAACTAACATCTATGAAGGTATTTAAACCCATACAGCGCCTAAAAAACTGCAAAAGTACACTAGGGTAAGGCAAATGCCTGGTAACATCATAAAAAATGGGGGGTTTAGAGAGGGGCAGGCAACGGTCAAGAAAGCGCATCAAGATTCGAAACTGACAGCGCCTTGCAAGCTCAAACTCATGTAAGAACATAACAAAACGATGAGGTGACGATATTTCAGCTTTACCGTGCACGGATGGCGTTATCTTGGCCCAGGCGGTGCCCGCAAAAGTGACACTCGCGGCACACAAACCATGACATGACAGAGTGGTCGAAATAATCAACTCTTTACTGCCACTGACTTAATTCTACACACATGCATGATAATAAGTAGAAAGAAGCATATAAACCCTTCGAAATGCACCGTAAAGTAAATTTAGTCATCAATTCCGTCAACCTGCCTGGTCGCAGTTTTTTCAAGCAAGAGCAGTGCCGACACCTGGTAAATCGCATCCCCGGGAGCTAAAAATTGGTTTGTGTCATCTTTAGGACATATAAAATCTATTTCCTGGGTTTTACCAGCTAAATCGTCCGCAAACGTAAACTGCATGCATGGGCGCAAGCCGCCATGGCTAGGTCGTGCATTTCCGGAACTCGCGTTTCACGTGAAAAAGTACCCTTACCACCTGTACTTTGACCGTACATTTAGCCGCCCAAACAAAATCCAAAAAAATCGCAAAAATATGTCTAAGAAAGGTCATTTCACGTAGTATTTGAATAAATTTTGAGGGAATTTTTTTGACAAACATTCCGAATTTTCTACGAAACCCAAAAACTCAGTCCTAAGAATAGGACTGAGTTGAACTCAGTCCTAAGAATAGGTGCAGTGACGAACGACGTGTTAGAGCACACAAAAATGTAAAATAAATGTTTCTCTTGGTGGGAAGGAACTCCAATGGACCAAAAACAAGAAATGTATGCCAAAATGACATCTGTTTTGCTACCCTAGACACCCAAAAACATGCCCACTTTGATCACGGAGTGTGGGGAGGATGTCCGGAGCGTCATACGCCCCACCCCTCCATCGGCACAGCCAGCCTTGTGAGTCTACCCTCAACAACAAGGCTGGTAGGACGACACGCCTGAGCAGCATATGGAATGCCTATCTCAGGCTAATAATGTGTCAATTTTGTGCCAACAGCCAAGTTGTTCCACCCAACAACACATTAAAAACCCTCTTCCAAAATGCCCAACAAGCCGGACACGTGGAGGACCACACACGCAGTATATAAAGAGAAAATAAGCTGACTTTTTATCCAGCCAACCTGTGGCTAGCTGCTCTGGTTAGCATGACAAAAGGGTATCATTTACTCAGTGGGAAAGGTGAAGAGACCATTGGAACAACCTACCTGACGCATGTGCCACCAAAGCATTGTGTCCCGCAAAATGCACACTGCCTCCTTTCTAATAAGCACGAGCCACGTTCTTTAGGAGACAGGTGCCAGCTCGTCAGTGTCTGGGGAAAATGATGCCGCTGCTTAGGAAGACCGCGTGAATTTCCTCGAACACAACTGTCTATTAAGCAAAAGAAATTTCAGAGAAGCATGGAAATAAAAGCATTACACCTTCCCGACAGGTTGCGGGCCACGCGCTGCAGAAAGCCAGCCACGTCACAGACGAACTTGCTAAAAGTCATCCAGGAATCCAGCGATGCAGCGCCAGGATCGACCCGCAACTTCCTGGCAGCATCTGGCCGGAAAGAAGGCAAAAAGCTTACGCTCAACGAGCTAAGAAAGCAGGAAAACGCTACATTTAGTTTAATACAAGAACGTACCATAACGGGCATCTATTCGTGCCCAGGCACACAAGAAACTTAGGCCACCCTTTCATGCATGGAGAGCTTGGGCGCGCATCGCGCAGGCCTAATGTTATCTTACCGCAAAGTGACGGGTAAAGATAACAGCGGGAATTTTTACGGCTTTAGAAACGTCATTAAACCAGCTTTCCTTACGACCATCAAAACTGGCAACAATCGACAATCACACCGGCAGGTATCCATTATACTTTATTCATCCGGACAGAAATTCAGGCCGGCCCCCCCCTGCCGATGGCAAAGAAAAAAAGCCCGCGACATTATAGATCGCAACCATCCCACCATAAATTAGAATCAGTAACTAATTTTCTCCAACAATCGAGCATTTTTTTCTGCTTTCCGCGGGCCAGATTTGTCACGTTTCGTCTAAAAGCAGTCGCCATGGCCATGCACTTCCGCAAGGGGTGCGCGCACCGTGCACCCACTTTTCACGGTACGGAGGGTACCGCGGAATTTTTTTGGCGCGGAAAATATTCGCCGCGCCGAGTCCCCTGAAATGCCGCAAGAAGCTCTCGGAGACGAGTTCGCTTCACGCTGGACGACGACTTGACCCTGGCCCAGCATCAGCGGCGACGCGAGCTATGGCCGACCTACCTTCAGCTCCGGCAGTCTGAGCGCACGGGGGAAGCCGGTATACTGGAGGGGGGCGGTCATCCACGTTGACCACAAGCCCTGGCAGGCCCCCCGGCCCCTGCCACCTCAGACTAGGGAATATATACCAGTAGTGTAGATTAGTCAGGCTTAGCCTCGCGTGTGGCCCACGTGCATGTGCGCCCATAATGGCCCCCATGGATGATGCCTTCAGAATTTAGCCAAGCCCTGCCCATAATGGGACCCCCATGGATGTAGCATTAAGAATTTAGCCATGCTATGCAGTGCACAGAGATGCTCTCTGTCGAGAAGCCCTGCCCTAGCCCTTGTATAGCCATGATGATCTTCCCCCACATGACGTACTCCCCCTTAGCTGGGCATAGTGTGAAGATCATGAGGGTGCAGGTGCCCTTGGTGCACCTAGAGCAAGCGTAACTTGCTTACATTCCCACCCTTGCAGGAAGTAGCCCAGAAAGCCATATGCCCCTTCTCAGGGATATGTGCTACATGTACTCCCAACGGAGTTATGTTTCTAATTAATTAATGATGCCTCCCTAGCATAGTCAAACAAGATCAGCCAAGCTCAGTATAAGCCTCCCTTGTCATGCGGAAGATGATGTGTGGGCTCTGCCCCACTGGCAGCCACCCGTTGCAAGAGCAGTTCCTACCGACCTTTATGACATAACGCTTAACAGGATTTTGTTATTCACAAATAAAATTGAGAAAACATTTTAGCCAAAACCAATGTTCATCAACGAGAAAGACTGGCTAATTCCAGCCCCTGGCCTGCCTAGCTTCGAGCAAGCAAGTCCGGCATGTCCAATACCATGAACATCCGCTACCCGCTCTCCTTACGGAAGTTGGCCTTGTCCGGATGTATGCCAACACCCATGCAGCCAACCGCTCTCACCCTACAGTAAGCTACCGACAGCGCCCAGGCGAATCTACCATACTGGTAGTCCCTGCGACGACTGTCCTCGAGACAAATCCAAAAAGGCTTAACTAATTGTATGCCTATCTCGCCTCGACCCATGAAAACAATCTCGCAACCATCACGGAGGTTGCGGCCGGGTTGTTCTACTAGTTAAACACATGAAGACAAACTGCGTCGTTGTGAAGTGAAAACTGAACGAACAACGACCACAATGGCCGACTGTTCATCCTTTTATTTTTTAACCCGCGCAAGCTAACCTTTCCAACATGACATCAGCCAGTGACGACCAAAATACGCTGAACAAGGTTCCGCAAATCTAGCCAGCGCTTAAATTTAACGTTAGATCAGGTGCTTGTCTGACACAAACCAAATCTCATGAACAAATCTTTCCAAGCACAAGCTAAACAACTTGTAGATATTTTGCAACACTAAAAAGCGCTGCCGCAATCAGAAATTAACCAGGCTAAATTGCCGGCCATCTCAGGCACCGCTGCTCAAAGCGTGCTGACCGTTCGCGACGTTTCACGTGTAGCCCTGGTCGTTCTCCACAAAGTCTGGTGCCCCTCGCTGTAGTCCTGGCAGAGCACGTGATCACTGGCCCGGCAGCCAGCCCAACATGCCTGGCCTGCCTTAGTGGCGCGCGCCAGCGCCTAGACTGCCCGGCCGGTGACGACCGATAGCCCAATTAATCCCCCCCTGGCCCACTGCCGCAAATGCGAACGCACTCGCACTTGGACAAAATAATTCAGAAGATCCGCCGACGATTCAGCGGACGCGTGATTCCGCGGCGTGGCGCCAAGACAAAGCAGTAAAGTAAACCGCAAAGGTTTCACGGACGTAAAAGTCACGTCACCATAGTTTACCCGCGCGTAAATAAGAACGTAATGGACCGGCACGCGACAAGCCGCCCGGGCTGCGTTGCGTCGAAGGGCGTTTGCTCGCCATATATTGCGTACTAGCTTAATTCGGAAAATTATATCAGCATGTGCGGCGTAGAAAGACGCGTCGATTGTAATATTCACGGCTAAATTCGGTGCTCAAACGTGAAAGTTATGAGCTCCGCCGTCAGCCATGGCTACCTCGTGGCTCGTGGCTCGTGGTGCGTGGGATGATCAACCACAAGATGTGTACGCCCCCGGCCTGTGGGCTAGAATAGCCTGAGCTAAAAATTGGCAGTCACTGCCGCTATGGTGCAGCCACGCCTAGAATGTTTGCCTAGCCTTGCCACCATACCTAGCCACGTGAACCGCTAACGCACG
This sequence comes from Mesostigma viride, assembly GCA_009746045.1. NCBI lineage: Eukaryota > Viridiplantae > Streptophyta > Mesostigmatophyceae > Mesostigmatales > Mesostigmataceae > Mesostigma > Mesostigma viride. Next base: position 2,513,264 of record RPFO01000022.1, on the reverse strand, counting down.
GTAAACCAGCCATTTAATTAATGAATATACCACCAGCCAATTAATTAATGAATATATTAGACTCGTGCTCCCGTTGGGGAGTCACGGAGCATTACATGTAACCCCGATGGATGGATGGATGGATGGATGGATGGACGGACGGACGGACGGACGGACGGACGGACGGACGGACGGACGGACGGACGGACGGACGGACGGACGGACGGACGGACGGACGGACGGACGGACGGACGGACGGACGGACGGACGGACGGACGGACGGACGGACGGACGGACGGACGGACGGACGGACGGACGGACGGACGGACGGACGGACGGACGGACGGACGGACGGACGGACGGACGGACGGACGGACGGACGGACGGACGGACGGACGGACGGACGGACGGACGGACGGACGGACGGACGGACGGACGGACGGACGGACGGACGGACGGACGGACGGACGGACGGACGGACGGACGGACGGACGGACGGACGGACGGACGGACGGACGGACGGACGGACGGACGGACGGACGGACGGACGGACGGACGGACGGACGGACGGACGGACGGACGGACGGACGGACGGACGGACGGACGGACGGACGGACGGACGGACGGACGGACGGACAGACGGATGGACGGACAGACGGATGGATGGATGGATGGATGGATGGATGGATGGATGGATGGATGGATGGATGGATGGATGGATGGATGGATGGATGGATGGATGGATGGATGGATGGATGGATGGATGGATGGATGGATGGATGGATGGATGGATGGATGGATGGATGGATGGATGGATGGATGGATGGATGGATGGATGGATGGATGGATGGATGGATGGATGGATGGATGGATGGATGGATGGATGGATGGATGGATGGATGGATGGATGGATGGATGGATGGATGGATGGATGGATGGATGGATGGATGGATGGATGGATGGATGGATGGATGGATGGATGGATGGATGGATGGATGGATGGATGGATGGATGGATGGATGGATGGATGGATGGATGGATGGATGGATGGATGGATGGATGGATGGATGGATGGATGGATGGATGGATGGATGGATGGATGGATGGATGGATGGATGGATGGATGGATGGATGGATGGATGGATGGATGGATGGATGGATGGATGGATGGATGGATGGATGGATGGATGGATGGATGGATGGATGGATGGATGGATGGATGGATGGATGGATGGATGGATGGATGGATGGATGGATGGATGGATGGATGGATGGATGGATGGATGGATGGATGGATGGATGGATGGATGGATGGATGGATGGAGTTGGTTGGAGATCCATCTAGGGTCCTCATGGGTCCTCAGAGATACAGGATCTAGTACAAATTACTACAATATACTTTATTGTAGTATTGGACCAATGGCTGTACTTCACCACTAGTATCAGCCAGTGGGATGACGCCACGTATATTATGAGAGCGTCTCCCAGGCCTCCATGTCACCGGCTGGTGTATAGGGCCGGTGTAACTAGTCCTGTCAAGAGGACTGAGCCGACTATCGTCCAATCATATGTGCATCCATGCCTTGAAACCTTCTAGAGGATTCTAGAAGTATCTAACACGCGGCAATGATGCACTGAACTACATGGAATGCATGTCCACGTAGGATATTCAGCAAGACTGATGAAGGTGCCAAGCGCTACAGGTTCTTATGCGCAATGAAGGAGAAGGAAGGAACAACAACTTAATAACGTATGAGAACAATAAAGAGAACGCTTATGTTATGCTTTCTGATTTCCATCGCATTCCGTAAAATTGCAACTTGTATTCATTAACATGTCGGCAGATCATCTTTCTGAGGAGCAAAGGCCTGGCCCTGGTGAGCACGGGCCTGCTCCGAACTTTAACTTCCCTAGCCCGGGTGAGCATAGGGAAACCGATATACCTGGGAGTTATTATAAATAGTGACGGAACCCTTTTGCCACTTGGCAATTAGGTCCGTCACTATTTATCCGGCGAAAACCACTCGCCGACCGGTATCTATTCCGCGTAAGTTCACGTGAACGTGGCGCGGAATTGATACCGGTCGGCGAGTGGTTTTCGCCGGATAAATAGTGACGGACCTAATTGCCAAGTGGCAAAAGGGTTCCGTCACTATTTATAATAACTAAAACGTCGTAGTGTGGGGGCCGATATCTATAGTACCGCTGATGCCTCCTGCAGTACCGAATCTCGCCTTAACGATATTCCAACCGAGCATATTTTCCCTTTTGGCGCTTTCATTTGGCCTTCTGGTATCAATTCCTTCCAGTATTCGGAAATACCCGTGTCACCACAGGGATTCGAACCCCCGACTTACGAGGTCTTAGTTATTATAAATAGTGACGGAACCCTTTTGCCACTTGGCAATTAGGTCCGTCACTATTTATCCGGCGAAAACCACTCGCCGACCGGTATCAATTCCGTGCCACGTTCACGTGAACTTACGCGGAATAGATACCGGTCGGCGAGTGGTTTTGCCGGATAAATAGTGACGGACCTAATTGCCAAGTGGCAAAAGGGTTCCGTCACTATTTATAATAACTAAGACCTCGTAAGTCGGGGGTTCGAATCCCTGTGGTGACACGGGTATTTTCGAATACTGGAAGGAATTGATACCAGAAGGCCAAATGAAAGCGCCAGAAGGGAAAATATGCTCGGTTGGAATATCGTTAAGGCGAGATTCGGTACTGCAGTAGGCATCAGCGGTACTATAGATATCGGCCCCCACACTACGACGTTTTAGTTATCATAAATAGTGACAGAACCCTTTTGCCACTTGGCAATTAGGTCCGTCACTATTTATCCGGCGAAAACTACTCGCCGACCGGTATCAATTCCGCGCCACGTTCACGTGAACTTACGCGGAATAGATACCGGTCGGCGAGTGGTTTTCGCCGGATAAATAGTGACGGACCTAATTGCCAAGTGGCAAAAGGGTTCCGTCACTATTTATAATAACTCTGGGCCCAACTGACCTTGGAAGGAAGGCTATCATTGGGTCAAATTCTGACTGATAGTCAACACTCAAGTGAGCGAAATCGTCTGCGTCGGCGGACGTCCCTCGTCCAGGAGGCGAAACTTCTTGCGGCGGTTAAAGAGTGGGTACCAGCGCCGCTGGCACCTGATTAAGTTCAGGTGGACCGCGATCGCTTTGTGACTTCTTTGTCTCCCTTTTTGCGTCGCATCATGTCCAATCGTGATATTATTCCAGACTGGTTAGAGTTTTTGCGCGGAACCCCGCTGGGGAACCGTGACAAGAACCACCGGGACTGGATTTCTTTGTTGGATCGAGCATGCACAGCGCCTCCAGTGGACACCGCGCGAGTTCATGCGGCGAGTGCGGAAAACCTTTCTCCGGACCGTCACTGACAAGACGTGCGACGAAATCGAGGAGTTTGTCGACGTAAAACCCAAGCCCGGCCAGAGCATCATCGAGCACCTCAACAGTTATTATGATACGCTGGAAAAACAGGCGCTCCGATGGCCCGACGAGGCGGTGAATCTGCGGTGGATCCAGAATTGCGCTCTGACCGACTCCGAGAAACGCAATCTGGTCGCGAACTGTCGCAGTTACCTGAACGATACTCACAGGTGCAGGGCACACCTCAAGGAGCTGTTGACTAATCAGACACGCGTCTCCAAGGAAGGGAGTGCGGTGGAGGTGCCTCGAGTGGCCATGGTGGTAGAGCAACAAAAGGAGATCATCTGCTACAACTGTGGACAGCCTGGGCACACTCGCCGTGCATGTAAGGGTAAGACTGTCGCTGCCCCTGCATCCCTTCCTCCTTGCACTGTTTGTGGCTAAACTAACCATCTGGCTAAGGATTGCCGCTTTCGCAAGTGCAAGCTCTGTGGTGTCCTTGGTCACTCAGCCCATGCCTGCAGGAACAAGAGACGAGCTGAGCCCCAGGATACCCAGGCGGAGATGCTCAAGCTGCTGCAACAGATTTCTCAAAGCCTCAAGAGCGATGCTTCCCGTGATGGTGGCAGCCTCCAGGGCAAGAAGAGGAAGCAGCAGCAGAAAAACTAGAAGATCCTCTCTGTTTATATAATCCTTACAACGTCCTTAGGGAAGTTAGTGAGGATGATTTGGCAGAGAAGGCCTGCCAGGTGGTAGGAGCTCCAGCAGTAGTTCCTCTACAGACCGTAGAACTGCCCAAGTGTGCAGGGATAAGAGTGCCCCTGTTTGTGGCACCCACGTACAGAGTGCCCCTGTTTGTGGCACCCAAATCCATGCTATGTTTAAAAGGAGTACCCCAGTGAGGACTCTACTGACTGTAAACAACACATGTGGATCTGCTCCTGTTTGTAGACAGATGCCTCATAGTGTTGTCAATGCAGATGCCCAAGTGTGCAGAATTCCTGTGAACAATACATGTGGTGCTGCTCCTGTTTGTAGCCAAGCACCCATTAATGTTGTTGACAGTCAAGCTCCTAAGAGCACTAGTCCTGTTAATATTGATAATACAAATTTGGACTCTTGCTCTGCCAGGAATGTCGATGCCCAACCATGTCCTGAAGAGCCACTACCTAATGATTGTATTAATCTTAGGATTTTGGCTAAGAGTTTGCATGATGCATGTGGTCATGGCAACAATGCCATGAGGCTTATACAAGCCATTAATAACAGGGCCCTCTGGCAAGCGTATCAAGATGTCAGAGAGCACTGTGTGTGCCAACTATGTGCTAATAAGCCTCCTAAACGTCATGCGAAACATCCCGCAGCTGGTAGGGGTAATATCCAGGCTGATATCCTCTACTTCACCAATAACGTACAGGCAGTTGCCTTATTTGGTGGCTGTGGATGAATGGTCAGGCTACATTGCAATTGAACCTATGGCAGCTGAGGATGAAAATACCCTCCATGCTGCTGTCCTTGTTATTCTGCAGAAGTTTGCAGTCATTCACAAACTGCAAATGGATTTGCAGTTTAAGGGGACGGGACATGCCCGAATATTTTGGCGCCAAAAAATTCGCGCCGGAACCCAAGGTCACAAATTTCACGTGCACGGTGCCCGCACCCCTTGCGGAAGTGGCCATGGCGACTGCGTTTAGGCGAAACTACCACACTAGGGCAGGCGAAATGCAAAAATTTTACTAGAATCTTAAAGGCGATGAGTTTATGATGTTAGTTTGTGGCGGAAATCAGCTGGTTTACAATATCGCTGCTGTTTTTTTATGCCATCGGCATGGGGGGTAATCTGAATTTTTTTGTCGCGCGGAATGAAATAGAATTCATGATAGCGGCTGTAAAATCGCGGTTTTGGGGGCTGTTCTGACCGTGAAGCAGGCATTAATATCGGTTGCATCGAGTTCTAAACCGAGCTGGTGCTTTTTGCCAGATTTTCGGCCATTATCGGTAAGTAATTGTTCAGACCTGCGCAGTGCGTGTCTGACCTGTCCATGGAAGAACGGCTGTTGTTGCGCGCCTGGGCGAGGAATTTACGAGGGCAAGGTACAGATTTGTCGCGAATGTTATCTGCTATCCGTGCTTTCTTCTATGAGCTCATTGTTCGAAGTTTTTTGCGTTCTTTTGGGGCAGTTTCCGCCAGCTAGCTCGCCGTTCCTTGCCATTGTCTTGTCGAATACCTGGCAGCTTTAGATTGTTTTCGTTGATTTTGTGGTCAGGGCCGCTTCAGTCGCAGCCTGTACCTTCTCGGGAAGGTTTAAGGCATTTCATGAAACGTGTTCTAGCAAGGATGTTGTGCTTATGGACGCTTCTTGTTGTGTGAGGGTGACGCACCCTCTCTTCGCAGCGGCATCCCAGCGCTCATGCGCTGAAGGGCCGCCAATGGCTTCTTTGCATTTCATCGTGCAGGGATGGAGGTGTTATAGTGATTAAAATATGGAGATATTGCATTTGTGTGACTGCATGTAGATAGCTGCCACTATTGGTTTATTTGAGCTTTCCCTTGTTATGATGATGTGACAAGACTACAATGTGCTGAGCTAACCATGGTTGACATGGTTGACTGCATGCAAGCTATGCATACCATGATCTCCTTGGTTCCTCGCCCTCCATAGTCCCTGTCTGGTGCCCATGGCGGGTAGGGCAGTTTAGGAGGCGTTGTTGTGTTGATTAGCTTGGCTGGAATCAACCTTCCACTCTAACCTGGGAGAAACATAGAAAATGCTGGTTAGGCATGTTGGTGCTACCATCTTTATTGCTATGCACATAGTTGCAAGGCTGGCCATGCTTGAGGGGCGGTGAAGGCGTATGAGGTGCGTGGCCGCCCCATTTTACTTTCTAAACATATTTGACTTGGTTTTGGTGCATGTTGGATGGCATATGAAGTGTCATTGTGTCAATCTGCTTACTGAGTGGTCCTTAGCGCCTTGTCAGGTGGTCATATAGGAAACCCATCAACTTGAGCAGTTCTTGTCACAATGACCCTCAACCTTGAGCATGTGTAGTTGTCAGCATGCAAGAGTTAATTATATGCGCTTTGATCAGTTTGCAGAGGTCTTTGATGAAGAAGGAGATTCTAAAGTGGCCAGATGGTAACTAAAACCTCCTTGTAGCGTCTTTGTGGGTGGCCGTCTTGGAATGGTTGCAACCTGGGCAGTTGTTGTCAGAATGGCGTCAAACCTTGAACATAGGAGGTACCATATGTGCAGAGGTTGGCAGCACGTGGTTTGGCAAGTTTTTGCATGGTTTGGATGGATAAAGGGGTGTTAGTGTGGTAAGATACACTAAAAAACCTCCCTGAGCTTCGTCACAGGTGGCTACCTAGGAAATCCATCAACTAGAGCTGCGCTTGTCAGAATGACCTGAAAATTTGGGGCTGCATGTCCCCCCACCTGTAGTATTTGGGAATATATGGTGGAGCATGATATGATGTGTTTATGATTTGATTTTTTTTTTTTGGATTAAAAAAGTACCTGTTTTGCGGGAAATCCATCAACGTGAGTAAACATGCTTATTTCTTGGTCCCAACTGGGTAGAATTTCTCAAAAGTGGGGGAACTATGCGGGAATATATGATTTGGTCCCAATATGTTTGCCCATTGTCCTAGGGAAAATGTGACTAAAATAGCGTCTTTTTCTATTTTTAGCGCGTTACCGGTGTATGGTGGGGGCAAGTACCCCCCCCAAGTGGCTGGAAAATTATTTTTTAATCATATTTATGGTCCCCAATCATCATTGGATTTTTAGCACATGCATAGGTGTGGTTTCCAGAAAAGTGCACTTTAGGCATGTCCCCTCCCCTTAACTGCCTGACTTAATATTCAGATCTGCCCTTCCTGAAGATTGTGGGTCGCGAAGACCACCAAGCTCAAGGTGCAAGGTTGACAGATTTATACAGGAGCTTAAGAAGTTGGTGATGTCTGGGGATTATCCAGAAATGTTCAAACCAACTTTTTCTATCAGGTGTTTAGGTGGTGCAAAAGTGGAAAACACCATGAACAACCGTTTTCATGCTTTTACGGTGCATGGTGTTCCATGGCTGTACGTCTCACCTCGTGGGCTGGCAGGTGGCCTCTACCCTGATGAAATAATGCAAGCATGGAGTAACCAGAGGTGGGCGCAGTATGCTCATCTTTGTGAAAACGACAAGCAGAGAGGAGATATATCACAATTTAATGTGGGAGACCAAGTGTTCTTCCATAAAGAGAATGCTCCTGGTAAACGTGGTTATTGGCAGGCCGGGTCCAGGGACCATAGCCTCAGTTGACCAGGAGATGAAGAAGTCCTGCTGATGTTGACCAGCGTCTTAAGGACAATGCCATCGCTATCGAGGTCCTGCAGAACACCGCAGGCCTCACCGCCCAGGCGGTGAAGGACATTGCCGCCAGCCAGCCTCTGCTGGCCTGGCCGGCGATGCTCCTCCCATCACGACCTGGGCGGACATGCTTAAGCAGCCGACACCACCTCCACCACCTCCGCCGTCGCAGCCCAGAGCTCTCCAGCGGCAGACGCTTGACCTCCGCGGGGAGGCCGAGCTCGCCAAGCGCAGCCTCAACGCCATACTCAAGAACCTCGACATGGAGGAAGGTGAGAATTCCGAGAAGCTTGCACGTGCGTTTGAGAGCAAAATCCTTGCACACATGGGCCTTCTTGGTGAGACCGCCCACCGCCTCCCCCGCGCGCGGGGTAAGGCAGGGGCGCCCCCGCTTCTTCTCATCTTTGAGAGCCCAGCGGACAAGATTTTGTTTCTCAGACGCCGCAAGTGGCTCGAGAAGACTCACTTCACTGTGGACGACAATTTGACCCTGGCGCAGCAACAACGGCGACGGGAGCTAATATGGCCGACCTACCTCCAGCTCCGGCAGACCAAGGCAGGCCAGCCGGTGTACTGGAAGCCCTGGGGCGGCCATCTACGTCGGCCACAAGCCCTGGCACGCGACCCCCTCGACCACCGCGGCCCCAGCGACCCCGGCAGCCCCAGCCTAGGGGAATACAGCAGCAGTAGTGTAGAATAGTTAGACAGTGGCCTTGTACATGCCCGCCTACTACAGGCACTAGCATTTTTAGTCATGTACATGTGTGCCTATGATGAGCCACCCTCCAGATGATGCCTAGCTTAATTTTTTTATGCAGTGCCCATGCAGGGAGTCAGTCTCTGCTGAGAAGCCATTAATTAATTAATTAATTAGGAACATAACTCCGTTGGGAGTATATGTAGCACATAGCCCAGAGAGGGGGCATATATGAGCCTATAATACATTCTAAGCTACTTCCTGCAAGGGTGGGAATGTAAACAACACTTGCTCTAGGTGCACTAGTTAGGGCATGCACCTGCACCACCCAGAGTCTCGGGCAACTCCCAGCTAAGGGGAGCTCGTCATAGGTGGGGAAGATCAACATAGCTATACAAGAGAGCTAGGGCATGGCTTCTCAGCATAGAGTGACTCCCTGCATGTGCACTGCATAATTAAGTAAAGCTAGGCATCATCTGGGGATGCTGCGCAAGGCCCTTAACATCCCCTTTGGTTTGCACATTAGTAATGAGGATTTGTACGCTGATTTGCCCTATGTTTCCCACATTATTAGGCACAGGCGCATGGGCCTAGCCGGGCACCTGGCCCGCACAGATCAGGTAGATACATCAGATAGACTAGCTGGCACCAAGCCCGCCCAGCCTGGGCGATATGTCCTCACCTGGCGTGCCCCCGGCCGCGCGCGGCAGGGCCGCCACCCGTGGACTTCCCGTGATAGACTCGGCATGGACATGTGCTACACTAGACGTGACGGGCTCACCCCCCGGCAGCCTCCTGGTTTGTCTGTAATATGGAGGCAGATGGTGCGCAAGGATAGATGGCAAGTAGTGATGAAGGAGACCACCCCCAAGCCTGTTTGGGCTCCGCGTGTGACCAAGTATATGGCATTCATAGCGATTCGGGCCGCGGTGCCCACACCCCTGTAACTAGGACCTAGATAGCTTATACCATCCATTCCATCCCATGTTCCCCTCCCACTGAGGACTTATTAATTAATTAATTAATTAGACTCGTGCTCCCGTTGGGGAGTCACGGAGCATTAACCCCGATGGATGGATGGATGGGTGCAAACATTCCTATACCGGTCTAATCTATCTACATTGGCTACATACTACATCTATCTAACAACATTCTAACTACAACATCTATCTAGGCAGCCGCACGCTGCCCTAGGGGGAGCTATCTAGCGTGCCTCCCGCGGGATTGCACACGCGGGCGCTTCCCCACTGGGGGGGGCTCGTTGTCCTCTATGACCTGGGCCCACTTGGCCTTGTCCATCATCTTCTTCCAAATCACGGAGAGGCCTAGGCCCCCCATGTCCTCTACTAGCTGTTCTTTGAAGGTGCGGGCCTTGCGGCGTCTAACATCACTGGGCCCAGCCCACGTCAGGAGGTGCCGGCCAGGCTGGGCTGGTCGCAGTCCTGCGGGGGGGCCACGTGAGGTGTCTACCTGGTTGGTGCGAGCTAGGTGCCCTACTAGCTGCAGGCGGCGTTGCTTAATTGTGCTGGTGATGTAGGGCATGCCCTGGTACAGGTCCTCATTGCGGACATGAGCAGCATATCCTACTCGGAAAATGGAACGCAGCATGCTGGTGACCGCGCCGTCCAGCTTGCGGGCCAGGTCGGCGGTGAGGGTCCACGTCTCGGCGCCATACGTGAGAACAGGAAGGACGAGGACCTTGAACAGGTCCTGTTTCTCGATCTTGCCCAGGGGCTTGCGCCACAGGGCCCGGTACTGGCGTAAAGCGTGCCAGGCGAGGGAGATGCGGTGGTCCACATCAGCCTCGCAGCTAGGGAGCAGGCTGCCCAGCAGCTTAACGCGGTCCCGATACAGGACTCGAGAGCCGTCTAGGAGATAGAGGGGCGGCGCTGAGGTGGTGAGCCCATCCGCCAGAGCCTCTGTCTTCTTGCTGACCTCAAGCCCCACTGCACGGGCCTCGAGAGCCAGGCAGTCAAGCCATGTCTGCACGTGCTCAGTGTCCTCGAAGAGGGTGGTGTCGTCTGCGTAGATGATGTCTGCTAGCCGAATCTCCGTGTCCGCACCGCCATGCCAGAATTTGTTAGCAACCTGCACTCCTGGTTCCCTGCCCACGATGCGGGCAAATCGCTTGCGCGCCTGAATCATTACGTATTCGACAACAATAATGAACAGGTAGGGCGACAGCACGCAGCCCTGCCACACACCCTTCTGAAAAGGGCATGGGGGCGTGGTCCCGTAAGAAGTGCGCACCGAAGTGGTGGACCCTGAGGACTTATGCTCACGTGACGCAGTCACGTGTCTATTAATTTTAATTAATTAATTAATTAATTAATCATCTGGGGTGTGGCTCATCATTAATTAGTTAATTAATTAATTAATCAGACTCGTGCTCCCGGTGGGGAGTCACGGAGCATTAACCCCGATGGATGGATGGGTGGGTGCAAACAATCCGGCCTACCGGTCTAAGCTGCATGGCTCATCATAGGCACACATGTACATGACTAAAAATGCTAGGCCTCAGCTGGTATAGTGCCTGTAGTAGGCGGGCATGTACAAGGCCACTGTCTAACTATTCTACACAGAAGCCATGCCCTAGCTCTTGTATAGCCATGATGATCTTCCCCCACATGACATGCTCCCCCTTAGCTGGGCATAGCGTGATAGATCTGACATGAGGGTGCAGGTGCCCTGGTGCACCTAGCGCAAGGGTAGCTTACATTCCCACCCTTGCATGAACTAGCCCAGAATGTATTAAAAGCCATATGCCCCTTCTCAGGGATATGTGCTACATTTACTCCCAACGGAGTTATGTTCCTAATTAATTAATATTCCTTGATGGATGGGTGGAGTGGAGGGAGCCGCGTGATCGAACTAACCTAACTCTAAGCTATCTAGTCTAGAAAAATCCTAACTACACTACTCATCAAAACGCCGCCTCCTCTTGGGGGGAGGTGGCAGTGCCCACAGGTCTGAGTAGCTCAAAAAAAACTTTGATTTATGGGCTTTCAGTATATACATTATAATAATATAATTACTTACAGCAGAGTGAAATCATTCAAACCAAAGCAAACGCCCAGCTATAAACCTCTATACAGAGCCATGTCAAATCTCTATACTACGATAAGACCAATGGAAACTCCTAACGGGAGGAACCTAATAGCCCTGCTGCACCGCAAAATCAGCCCGCGTACGGCGGAGCATGATGTCAGCCATGGCCCGAGTCAGCGCCACCGACAAGCGCTGACGCCAATATGACGTCCAGGTCCGCGCCGACCATGAGGCCCGCTGGCCCTCCAGGTCCAGCCGGTCCTCCCGGAGCCGGCAACACTCCTTGAAGAAGGCGGAGGTCAGGGGCCCCATGGCCCCAAACTCCTCCAGGACGAAGGGCACCACACGATGGTGCCCGACGTCGCCGTAGGCCAGGAGCTTGGCCCGCTCCGCCCGGTCCGCCGTGTAACCTGCCGTGAGGGAGGCCCCAGCCACGTGGCTAAGAGCCAAGGGCCGCGCCACCGAAACGTCGATAAGCAGATGCCGGCCACCCCCCTCAAAGTCCAGCACCACGATGTCAGGCCGGTGGTTGGGGGAATAGAAGGCAGCGCCATCCGCATCCTCGGACCGGATGTTCGCGTGGGGGAAAACCGACCGAATCATGGCGAGCACCACCGTCAGGAGGACAGTGTGCAAATACAAATACCAATTCTGATTCTGTTGGCCCCCCATGCAGGAAAGGTAGTATATACATGACCATGTTCAGTATATACATGACCATGAAAAAAAAAAAATCCTTAGGTGCTATACGCGTTCTAAAAAAAGCGAGGCTTAGGTGCTATATCGCGTTCTAATGAAAAAAAACACGGGTTAAACGCATCCTTGACGCTAGGTAAAGCCCATTAATTAATTAATTAATTAATTAATTAATTAATTAATTAATTAATTAATTAATTAATTAATTAATTAATAGACACGTGACTGCGTCACGTGAGCATAAGTCCTCAGTGGGAGGGGAACATGGGATGGAATGGATGGTATAAGCTATCTAGGTCCTAGTTACAGGGGTGTGGGCACCGCGGCCCGAATCGCTATGAATTATGCCATACTTGGTCACACGCGGAGCCCCCACAGGCTTGGGGGTGGTCTCCTTCATCACTACTTGCCATCCGATCCTTGCGCACCATCTGCCTCCATATTACAGACAAACCAGGAGGCTGCCCGGGGGTGAGCCCGTCACGTCTAGTGTAGCACATGTCCACCACGAAAAGTCCACGGGTGGCCGCCCTGCCGCGCGCGGCCGGGGGCACGCCAGGTGAGGACATATCGCCCAGGCTGGGCGGGCTTGGTGCCAGCTAGTCTATCTGAGGTATCTACCTGATCTGTGCGGGCCAGGTGCCCGGCTAGGCCCATGCGCCTGTGCCTAATAATGTGGGAAACATAGGGCAAATCAGCGTACAAATCCTCATTACTAATGTGCAAACCAAAGGGGATGTTAAGGGCCTTGCGCAGCATCTTGGTGACGGCGCTGTCGAGTCGTTGCGCCAGCTCCTGCGTCAGTGTCCACGTCTCGGCGCCGTAGGTCAGGATCGTCAGAATGACGACCTTGAAGAGGTCACGCTTGACGATCCGGGGTAGGGCGGGGTTGCTCCACCAGCGGCTGTGGTCATGGAGGTGCGCCCACGCCATGCCGATCCGTGTCGTCATGTCGTCCTCGCAGTCGGGAAGCCAACTGCCGAGCAGCTTGAAGCGGCCTGAAGGAGGGTAGTTGACCTCGGCATCGTCTAAGAGGCGGAGTGTGGGTGGGGGCCCTGCCATGCCGAGGGCCAGGGCCTCTGTTTTGGGGCTGATTTTTAGACCAACCGCCCGAGCCTCGAGCGCCAGGCAGTCCAGCCAAAGTTGGGCAGACTCTGGCTTCTCGATGAGCGTGATGTCGTCGGCATAAATGAGGTCAGCTAGTAAATTCTGCTTGTTAGTCGGCCCCCCTTCCCCAAGCTCGTTCGTGATCGCTAGGCCAGGGGCACGGCCTGCAATGCTAGCAAAGCGAGCACGTGCCTGGCGCATAACATAATCCACTACAATAATAAACAGGTACGGCGACAGGACGCAACCCTGCCAGACGCCGGTCTGAAGTGGGCATGGCAGGGTAATGCCGTGTTGAGTGCGCACCGAAGTGGTCGACCCCTCATACAGCATGCGGATGACGGTAATCAGGGGAGTGGGGACGCGAGCGCGAGCAAGTACAGCCCATAGAGCGTCCCAGAGGACAGAATCAAAAGCCTTGATGAAGTCGACGAAGATCAGGATGGCGGGAAACTCACCAGGTTGCAAGAGAGCGATTTCCTCGAAGAGGCGACGCGCGACGAAGATGGCCATGACGGTGTTGCGCCCAGGACGGAAGCCCATTTGACTTTCCCCAAGGGGACAGTCGAGAGCAGAACGAAGGCGGTTGAGGATCATGCGCATGAACAACTTGAGTGCGGCGCTCTGGATGCAGACTCCTCTGTAGTTGGCGGGGTCGTCAGGGGAACCTTTGTTTTTGTACAGCATAATACGGTAGCTGTGCTGCCACTCAGGAATCGGCGGCGCGTCGGCAAGCAGGATCCGGTTGCAGACGTCAAGCAGGAACCCCGTGAGCGCCGTCAGCTTAATCACCGGGGCTGGGAGCTGGTCAGGTCCAACGGCGGCATAGAAGCGGAGTTGCTTGGCGGCGGTGCTCAGCTCGAGCTCGGTGAACGGCGGGAGCTCGTTGGGGTCGGCCAGGGGTTCCGTCAGGGCTGGGTACGTGTAGTCCTGCTCAGCGGCGGGCGGCGTGGGCGGCGCAGGGACGTCCGCAGGCGCTACTGCCAGGCGTGCGGCCGCCAGAGGGCCAAGCGGCGGAGGCGGCGGGGGGGCGCCGAGCAGCCGGGACTGGGAGGAATACCACTGGTCGAGCTGCTGCTGCGGTGAGCCAGAGAGCGTCAGTGGCGCCGGCTGCGCGCCGCCGGCGGGCCGTTGGGCGTGACGCAGGCGGGTCCAGGCGTACTTGCCGTGCTGGTCCTTGAGGTGGGCGAAGTACTCGCGGACATGAAGGTCCTCCTGCTCCTTGGTCGCCTGCCGGATGGCCGAGTGGTAATCGGCTTTGAGGCGGGCGTAGCGGGCGGGGTCGCTGTTGTCGCGCAGGGCTTGCCGGGCCTGGATGACGGCGGGGAGCCGGTGCAGGCTGGTGAAGCGGGGCGGGCGGCGGGGGGGCAGCAGGGCCCCGGCCGCGGGCAGCTTGTCAGCGAGGTGCCGAAGGGCCGATGCCGGGCCGGCAGCGAACAGCTGGGCGTGGCTGGCCGGGATGTCCAGCGCGTCGACGAACGCCTCTGCCGCGCGCTTGTGGGCGCGTTTTTCAGGGAAGTCCTCCAGAGCAGAGTCAGATTTCTCAAGCAACTGAAGTGTGCGCAAATCAGGTGGTGCCACGTGCTTACGAAAGGGCGAGGGGAATCGCAGGCGAATGCGGGCGGTGACGATGCGATGATCGGAGCGCACCAGGGGGATCACATGCGAGCGAGCAGGTAGTACAGATCCTTGATGACGCTTGCGCATTACAACATAGTCAATGCAGCGTTTAGTGCCAGTTGGCGAGGTGTGTGTGACCAAAGCATCTGGACTATGTGGAAAGCGGGTGTTGGCAGTGACCAAATCGCATGTCGTAAGCAAATCAGCAAAAAGTTCAGTGTTGGCATTTTCTGATCAGTGTTGGCATTGGAGGTAAAGCCCATAAAACCTGACAATCACCGCCGCCAGCGTGCATTCTATTTTATTCCTCACGACGAAAACATCAGATCGGACCCCTGTGGCGATGGTCATCAATAAAATCATCGACACTGCAAAAAACGCGAACTCCGCTACGAAGTAGTATCACTTAAGGGGACATGACACATTGAAAGTGCACTTTTCTGGAAAACAGACCTGTGCATGGGATAAAAATCCGGTTATGCTTCCAAACCATAAATATGTGAAAAAAAAAAATTTTCCAGCCACTTGGGGGTGGTACTACCCCCCAGCATGACCCAGTTATGAGCTAAAAATAGAAAAAGACGCTATTTTTGGCCGATTTTTCCTAGGAGACTGGGCAAACCAAAAGTGACCAAACCACATATTTTCCTAAAATCCCCACCCTTGCAAATAAATCTGGCTACTCAGGACCACAAAATAAGCACGTTTAGACTATTTATAGGGTTTAGCCCAAAACACGTATTTTTTTGGTCCTAAAAAAATAAATCAAATAGTAGACACATGCAAAAATTCCAGTGATGATATTTATACTAGGCCTAGGGTGGGAATTTCACTCTCACAAAGTTTGAGCTCATTCTGAGCACGTTTACTCATGTTATTAGTGTAAACATGCAAAAAAAAAATGACAGAAAATCCGGGTTATGAGCACAAACAACACCCCTTTTACACCCTAGCCAACCACTAACTGGGGCAAACCAGGTGCAATTAATTAATAAAATGTATCATAAAGCTTGCCACCAAATTACAGGTCATTCTGACCTAGTTTGCCCATAGTACATCATGTTATAGCTGCCACCCTGCATGCTTGGTACACTGTGGCATGAGGGACACCATAAGCACATTCCTAAGCTTGCCCCCTGCAAATTGGGCAGAAGCACGTAAAGAAAATGCTAGATGCTTGAAGAAGACATCCACCGACAAAATCATTACGCACGCAGGCATGACCACTTGCGGGAATCACCTCATAGCTAACACCCAGTCATGATTGAATTGAATTGAATTGAATTGTAACATAACTCCGTTGGGAGTATATGTAGCACATAGCCCTTGAGAGGGGGCATATGGCCTATCATACATCCTAAGCTACTTCCTGCAAGGGTGGGGATGTAAAGGACCCTTGCTCTAGGTGCACCAGGGCACTTGCATCCCCATGATCTTCAAGCTATGCCCAGCGAAGGGGGAGCCTGTCATGGGGGGGAAGATCAGCAGAGCTATACAAAAAGGCTAGGGCATGGCGTCTCAGCAGAGAGTTACTCCCTGCATGGGCACAACATAGCTAAATAAAGCTAGGCATCATCTGGAGTGTGGCACATCATAGGCACACATGTACATGATTAAATAAAGCGTGTGGCTTAGCTAGGATAGTGCCTCTAGGAGGCGTACATGTACATGGCCACGGTCTATCTATTCTACACTACTACTGCTGTATTCCCCTAAGCTGGGGCGTCTGGAGTCGTTGGTCCAGTCATGATGCTAAAGGATAAAAGGGCCATCCTCATAATAAGCACCTGATCCTTATCATCTAGGAAGCCCCAGCCATGTGTAATGAAAGCAAAACATATTGGAAGGAGATAACTATATAACACATGCTCACCTTCCCTACAACTTCACACCTTGTTTTCCAGCAGGCTGAAGGGCCAAGACAAGCGTTTATGAGCTCGCCAGCTCCTTGCAACGTTGATGCCGCTCCCAGGCAGCTAGGGTCCTTGACTACGCAATATACAATGTCTACCATATGAAAAACTCCATAAAAGAAAGTGAAGCAGAGCCGCAAAACTGCCCGATCAACTCTTGCTAGCTTTAAGAAGCATGGCATACGCAGGATAAGGCAAAACATTGAAACCTGCGAAAACAGATAGCGCAACTGCAACAAGTGGCGAACAAAATAATAGCAAGAACACCCGGAATCGGCGCCAAAGCTTCATGCCAGGAACATTTAGAGCGCAAACCGACAGGGCGGTGACATGCGGCAAATGAACGTACCACGGACGGCTTTATTTCCTACCCAGGCGCGCGAGACAGCCAGCCATCCATGGATGGCTTGACCGCGGATCGCGCAGGCCTGAACGATATCATTTCAGAAATGACGGGAAATGGCCGCAGATCGAAGCCGCTTAGGATGTTTTCACGGTTTCCATTACTAAACGCTTCTTCCTGCATCAATATAATCCACAAATCTTAAATTCTACAGTCGCAGGCACGCATTCTAAATTAATATGTGCGGCCAGATTTTCGGATTAGACCCCCGTGCAAATCTGGATTAAGAAAGGCACCGACTTTTCAAATTGTGCATATCTGGCTATGAAACATCATACTAGAACATCGTTTAAAACCACCGGCGTACATTTTTCGCTTGTCGCCTGGCCGATAAGGCAAATTTTTACGGAACACCCGTCGCCATGGCCACCTCCGCACGAGGTGTGCGCATTGTGCACCACAATTTCACGGTCCGGGGGTACCGACGGTACCGGCGCGAATTTTTTGGCGCCAAAAAATTCCGATGTGTCATGTCCCCTTAATCATCGTCTTTAAGATTCGCACAGTTTCTCTGCATTCCGAGAGCTATCTTTTTCTACACCATTCATTCCATCCCATGTTCCCCTCCCACTGAGGACTTATGCTCACGTGACGCAGTCACGTGTCTATTAATTAATTCATCTTTTTCTACTCTGCCTGAAAGCACGTCGCCATGGCCAGCTCCGGCAGGGGTGCGCACACCGTGAACCACTTTTTCACAGTACGGACGGGTACCGCGAATTTTTTCGGCGCCAAAAAATTCGCGCCGGGACCATCCCCTTAATATCGCGTTCTAAAAGAAGAAACACGGGTTGAAGAGACGCATCGAATGCACATGAGAAATCTGACTGAATTTGGGGCTCAGGCGCAAAAATTCTGAGCTCCGCCGTCAGCAATGTCGTTCAGCCATTTTACGTCAAGCAACCTAGTAAACCTTCGCCTGTCGCCTACACACAGCGCCACCTAACCCTGGCAGGGCCTGGCCACGAAAGAAGACATCTCCCCGGCTGGCTAGTCCGCAAGGGACCAGCATGTGTATCAACCTGATTAGTATGTTCTGATTTGGCACGCCGCAAAGGTGAAAACCATTTGCGTTCAGTGCCGGTCCGCGGAAAACGCGATCTGCAAATGAATCCAGGCCGGAATCGAACTGGGGACCTCTCGCACCAACTTTTGCTGACTATAGGACGGACGTCTCCTGATCCTAAGGCATCGCCAACTGACACCTACAGTCATCCACAAAAGTTCTCTATGATTAGTATGAGCTAGATGGTCGGCAAACTGTACATGCGCACAGAGACAACGCGATCCAGCCGAGACACAACCTGTTGATAGAGCTTGTTCCAAGGAATAGCACCGAACAGATGTGGTAAAATCAAAGTTTTACATAGAAATTAAATATGCACAACAGGTTGTTTAGCATAGCCAACTTGTCACAAGACTTCTGACAACCCTGCAACCCTGAACCTGCACAACAGCCACGTGCATGCCTAAACTGAAGCTAATGACTGCATGTCAAACCACAAAGCAAAAAAGGGCAGATCTTCCAATTGCTGGATGACCTCCGCAACAGCCGCCCCAAGTCCGCCACAGGCTTCATGCACGCTGCCCGGCAAAATTGGTGCAAAAGGCTACCGCAAGCCCCACTTGCATCCCCCGTCTGGTCAACACCTCACCCTACGGAAAGCATGTACAAAGGAAGACTAAGAAGAAAGCTCCACGGGCCACTCGGCATGTGCAGACAAAGCGCTCGTCGGCAAAAATATTACAAGGAGCACAGGCACGCCTGCATTTAGCTGGCACCATCATCGACGTCCTCAAGCCGTGTGGCATCATCGCCCTTGCCTGCAGAGACAGCAACAAGTACAACACATCAATCGCCAGTGGCACACCGTGAATAGGCGAGTCCTTGCAGCAGTATACTTGCTGCTAAGCAGCAACATACTCAGTAGTTCCCAAAAGGAGAGAAATTACTGGAGCTCGGTGGACCAACACACATTCTCTCATACTTCACAAAAACTGTCATTAGTATCTAGAAAACATTACCACTCATTAATTCACCCCACATCTCTATCAAATGACTTCAACACCCTCCTGCCCACCGGACACCAATCCAAATTCACTGAGGCAATTGGTTTAACGCCTACACCTCTCCTGCCCACACTTCAACGTATCCAGCTGCCACGCCAACCCAACCGAAACCAACGAAACATTCGGTCGCATTTTGACAAGCAGGGCAAGAGACGGACTTCATGGCCTGGAGAAGACTTGCGAGCTGATCCACTCTACTTGCCAGGCCCATAAAGCTATCAATCCAATTCAAAGGAGACACCAGCTGGAGCTGAAGGGCACTGCAATAGAACCACATATCTTCACAATGGCATAGAGTAGCCAAACTCTCCTGCACACCACACTGCTTCTACAGCACAGGAGAAATAAGAGACAACGTCACAAACCTAGCCTCCTAAAATCAGTGCAGGCTGTACCTGGCTTGGGTAACACATCAGAAGCATACGATCATTCATGAAATAAGGCTGATGCTTAAGTAAGCGCAATTGTTCTTTTCGACAATGCAGCTGCAACTCTAGTTTACATGCGTGCAACCGGACAAAGCCCTGACAAAGGCCATGGACGTACCACCCTCTTCCTGCAAGTCAGAGGTCCAGAGTGTCAAGTTGTCCCGGAGAAGCTGCATGATCAATGTGCTGTCCTTATACGACTCCTCGCTCAGGGTGTCCAACTCAGCGATCGCTTCGTCAAACGCCTGCTTGGCCAGGTGGCAGGCCCTGGACACCGGAAACCAATGCACGAGGAAGTTGATAGCCACACAATCTCAAGTGAAAAGCGTAAAAAAAAAAGCGACAGCAGGGAAAGCGTTCATAGAACTTTGAGCTAGACAGCAATCAATTGAAATACGAATAACTACAAGCGAAATCTTTTTATAATAAGAACAAACCGCCCTCCTTTTACAGGTATGTTCCCTCCTAAGGAAATTCATTGATAAGGAACCAACGAAGTCAGGAAAGTTAGAGCACGAAGCTAGGACTGACCTCTCTGGGGAATTCAGGATCTCGTAGTAGAAGACGGAAAAGTTCAGTGCCAGGCCAAGACGGATGGGGTGGGTCGGAGGCAGATCCACCGAAGCAATGTCCGAGGCAGCCTTGTAGGCGAGGAGAGAGTTCTCAGCCGCGTCCTTCCTCTCATTGCTAGACTTGAACTCGGCCAGGTACCGGTAGTAGTCTCCCTTCCTGCATTCGTACAATGGCTGCAAGTCAAGGAAACAAGCCCTAACAGGGAGAATGCATTTTTAAAAACAAGGAAACAACTTCAACCACCTCAGAATACCGTACGAAGAAGCACTTCATGTTTCAAAGGATACATCTTGAAGTAGAAGACCTTCGATTCTCCGGTATTGGAGGATGGGATCAGATGGTCGTCCAGGATGGCGAGGATGTCGTTACAAATGTTCGACAGCTCATCCTCGACCTTCCGCTTGTAGTCTTTAACCTTCTTTACATGTCCCTCCTTATTCTTGTTCTCCTCCTTCTGCTCAATAGAGGACAAGATGCGCCACGAAGCCCTCCGGGCACCAATGACATTCTTGTAACCAACGGAAAGCAGGTTGCGCTCCTCGACAGTGAGCTCCACGTCAAGCTTCGCGACCCTCTTCATGGACTCAACCATCTCTGCCGATCATGATGAAAAAAACAACAAAACCCAGAAGTTTAGAGGGAACTCACGTTAGTACCTCCCCGGGAGGATCACCCAGTACTCCTTCGAAAGCTACCCCTTCCAAACAGAAAAAAATGCGACATATCTCACCATCATAGCGCTCAGCCTGCTCAGCGAGCTTGGCCTGGTAAACGAAACCCTCCCTTGTGTCCACCATGGCTGACGTTCAACCTTCCTAGACGATGATCCTGTTGTAAAAACTTGGCAACTGCGCGGCAAACATATGCTTGACCACCGTGTTGTCGACGATGCGCCCCCAAACAAAGGGGTCATCCCGAGGGGTTTGACAGATTCCCCAGCGGCGGGAGGCCGCGCTGTGTACTGACCAGCTCATGCCAAGCAAATTCAGCATGGCCAGCGCGACGCCTGTTTTACTCGTTGTAACTTTCAATCACGCGCTTTCTGATCCGTGCGTGCTTAAAAAAACGCACCGACGGACGGACGTTTACGCCGCGCCGACGTCTGAGTCGAGACACTGCAAGGCTTTCAAACGGCGGCATCGATGCGGAATTATAAATCGTGTGCCTGCGCCTGGCCTGCGCAATCCTCGCCGTCCAGCCAAGACGCATGCGGCGCACCAATCCGAGCTCCAGCGAGGAAAACCGTACATTTAAAAAGTGGAAAAGCGCGTCTCAACTCGTGCAAAAGCATGATATGAGTTTGACGTCCGGCTTGCGGACTAGATAGCAAGTATAATGTGGCCGGGAATGATGACATAACGTCTGGCGATCCGCCTGCCATGCTGTCACAAAGGCGCGCCATGGGCCGCACAACTGTACGCAATTTTGTTGCGAGGCAAGCTGATTTGATTGCCTGGCACTGGCCCGGCCTAGGGAAGACAGCAAACAACATGTCAGACAGCTCAGACAGGCGTAGTCCGCACCGTCGATTGTTACCGTTGTTGTTGTCGTTGTTGTTGTTGTGTCCCACGCCGCACATGCGCAGCAGAGAATCTGTAGTGGCCGAGGGCCACTACAGTATCGGTGGTACTATCGCGACTACTGTAGAGCGGGAAATTTTTTTTAAATGGCGGCCGCTATGGCGGGTTTACGATTTTCACCCGCCTACACCCCTCGCATTGGTAGTTTTAATTATAAATATTAATTATTTTAGTTCGCCACCTGAAAGTGCTAAATATAACAAACAATTTGTAAATAATTAATTCTCGAGTGTGCTCGTCTGTCGGCTGTTTTCGGGCTGCCAAACAAACAAAGAAGTTGTAAATAAATATTATTTTCCTGTCACGTGTGCAGCTTTCTCGCTAACAAACAAAGAAATATTAAAATCTCTGGCTGAAAAATGTGCTTTTCTGTAGCCGTAAGAGCAGTGCATCCGGGTTATACAGAACAAAGTCAACAAACAAAGAATTATTAAATTTCGCAGCCACTTCATCGGTTGTTCGGTAACCAAACAAACAAACTAACTAATAATTAATTAATTAATTGGGCGGGCACAGTAGCACTTTCAACCAATAAAACGCTATTGTCTAATTCCGAAGGGCCTTTCGGCTGAACCGAACTAAAAAAAACTATGCGGAGGGTGTACGCTTTGAGGCCTGAGATAAATTTTAGCACATCGAAACCTCCTGTGCGAGACCTTCCTAATTAGCTCTCATAGTGCCACCCATGAGCAGCTTTGACAGACTTCAAATAGTTATTGTCGCCCTGCCAACGGAGCCCGGCAACGCCTCGACTCCTTCCGTCTGAGACCCAGCACTGTACACAGGCCTTATTTCCTCAAACGCTGGCGCGATGTTTCCCTCTTTTACCTCGCCTGACCATGCCCGCGATTCGAGCTTTCTTAGTTGGGTCAGTTCTGTGCAGTTCTCAGAATTCCCCACCAAAAATTCAGCCGCCCCTTCGGCTGTTGAGTGATGTCCGACTGGCACGACGGAGAGGCCTCCATCACATTGGCGACGGACCTCACCAGTGGCCCACATGTACCGCCAATGAGACCTGCATCTCGAGCTCCTCGGCCCTCACGCTGCAGTTGTCACCATGCGAGACGCCCTGAGACTCTCATCGGCATGATTTTTCCCATGCAATATCACGCCCTCGATTCGCAGCAAGGCTTGTCTCCTCCAATATGGCCGACTGCGGGCTGTGCCGTAAGAGGAAATGTCCGGGTGATGGCAGGCAGTGCCTACCCATCCCACCGCGCGCACGCACCACGTCTAGCAATATTTCCACTGACTGATCCGCCGATGCTGGGCGGGCCCCGGGCTACTGCCTACATTTCCTCAATCGCTCCATCGCCTCCTCCGTGGTGCCTCGCTCCCTGCGGCCCCTCCGCCACGCCGGATATCCATGGCAATCGAGGTCTTCACCTACCGGGCCTACCACCATACCGGCCATGAGCCCTTGCTGCACCACACGATGTGTGCGGCCCTGA
>RPFO01000022.1:2467436-2484936 GCA_009746045.1 Mesostigma viride | reverse complement strand
GCAAGGGGGAAGCCGGTATACTGGAGGGGGGCGGTCATCCACGTTGACCACAAGCCCTGGCAGGCACCTCCTGCCACCTCAGACTAGGGAATGTATACCAGTAGTGTAGATTAGTCAGGCTTAGCCTAGCATGTGGCCCACGCGCATGTGCGCCCATAATGGCCCCCATGGATGATGCCTTCAGAATTTAGCCAAGCCATGCCACGGGGTGTGGCAAGGTTGTGTCCTGTCTCCATACCTGTTCATTATTGTCGTGGACCACGTCATGCGCCAGGCACGTGCGCGCTTTACTGCTCTTAATTAAGGGGTTCGAGCCAGGCTTGGACATCCTTAACGAGCGTGGGCACGGCGGGGTTAGCACGGGTTACCACCTGGCTGACCTGATTTATGCGGACGACACCACCCTCATCGCGCGCCCCGAGCACATTCAGACCTGGCTGGACGTACTGTCTGGGCCTGGAGGCGAGGGCGGTGGGGTTGGAGATTAGTGTCAAAACTGAGGCGATGGTGATTGGGGCCTCCAGTCGCCCACCGCTGCCGCGCCTGCTCGACGGGACGGAGGTCCCATTCCGCGACCGCTTCAAGCTGTTGGGGAGTTGGCTTCCTGACACTGCCGACGATGTGGACACCCGCATCGGCCTTTCCTGGGCCAAGCTCCGTTCGCTCAACACCTACTGGCGCTCCAAGGGCCTGGACGAGCACCGCAAGCGCATGCTCTTCAAGGTCCTCGTCCTCACGGTGCTCACGTATGGCGCCGAGGCATGGACACTCACGGCAACACTGGCAGCCAAGCTAGACGGCACGGTAACCAGGATGCTCCGACAGGTCCTGAATGTAGGGTTTTCTCAGCGTAGGTCATTAGAGTCTTTGTATCACGGTATGCCTCGTATTTCGGATGAGATTAGGCAGCGTAGGATAGCATTTGTAGGACATCTTGCTCGCACCAGCCAGGTCGACACCGCCCTTGGTCTGGCCGGTCCCCAGCGGCTCGGCCAACCAGGGCGGCATATTTTGACCTGGCCTGGCCCCAAGAACATCCCTAAAAGGGTAGGGAAACATGCCATGACCTATACCCAGATGTTGCTGGACGACCTAGTGGTCCCCGCCCAGTTTGAGTACCGCATCCCCTCTCTCTCCCTTCTCTGGACTGCCCGGCCATGCAGGACAAGAAGCGGTGGCAGAAGATTGTCAAGGCTCACACGCCAGCCCCTGTGGGCAAGCCGCCTCCCCCCAAGAGGAGGAGCCGTTTTGATGAGTAGCGTAGATAGGCTTTTCTAGACTAGATATAGCTTAGAGTTAGGTTAGTTCGATTACGCGGCTTCCTCCACACCACCCATCCAACCTGGAATATGTGCTACATGATCTTCCAACGGAGACATGTTATAATTTAATGGGACCCCCATGGATGTTGCACTAAGAATTTAGCCATGCTATGCCTATGCAGAGAGAATGAGAGATGCTCTCGGTCGAGAATTAAGGTGACATGACACCCCAAAAGGGCACTTTTCTGGAAACCATACCTAGGCATGTGATAAAAATCCAGTTATGATGGGGCCACTGGACCATAAATATGATTTTTAAAAAAACTTCCAACCACTTGGGGGGGTACTACCCCGGCCACACCATGTGACAGTTATGTGCTAAAAATAGAAAAAGACGCTATTTTTGGCCGATTTTTCCTAGGACAATCGGCAAACCCAATGTGGCCAAATCATATATTCCCATCTAATTGCAACCCTTGCCATTAATTCCAGCTAGTTTGCAGGTCAGAATAAGCATGTTTAGACACATTGAAATAATTTAGCCCAAAACACGTATTTTTTTGTGCCTAAAAAAATATATCAAATCATAGACACATGCAATGGGGTCAAATCTTATATTCAAAATTGGCCCAGGGTTGCAATCACACAGCCCCAAAGTTTCAGCTCATTCTGACCACGTT
This sequence comes from Mesostigma viride, assembly GCA_009746045.1. Classification (NCBI taxonomy): domain Eukaryota; kingdom Viridiplantae; phylum Streptophyta; class Mesostigmatophyceae; order Mesostigmatales; family Mesostigmataceae; genus Mesostigma; species Mesostigma viride. The sequence continues at coordinate 2,482,994 of RPFO01000022.1, read as the reverse complement.
TACCCACATTGAAATATGGTCATGTGCAAAAAAAAAATGACACGTAAAAGCAGTTTTGAGCACAAACAACACTCCAAAGACACCCTTGTCCACCACAAACTGGGCCAAAACAATTGCAATTAATTAAATTAATGTATCACGAAGCTTGCCACCAAATTACAGGTCATTCTGACCTAGTTTGCCCATATTACATCTTGTTATAGCTGCCAGCCTGCATGCTTGGTGCACCATGACATCATGAGGCGATACCATGAGCACATTCCTAAGCTTGCCCCCTGCAAATGGGGCAGAACCACGAAAAACAAATGCTAGATGCTTGAAGAAAACAGGGTGGTCCCACGCGGAATGGGGTCATTTTTGGCGCATTTTGCAAGAAAAAAACGCTAGTTTCAATCGTCCGATATCTTTTTTTCGCGCGAATTTGGCGTCCGATCGCGTATTTTCGAGCTAATTTGGTGTCATAATGCTTAATTCATGTCAATTTGAGCGTACATTCCACATCGAGAGGCTTGAAAGTTAGTAATTCATGTAAATTTTACGTGGAGAGACTCGACATCATCCTAACCTTTGTATTAACCATAGGACGAGCATTGCCAGCGCATGTCCAAGTGCTAACTTTCCCTCACACTTTCGAGGGCCTCTTCCGTAATTTCGCTTCCGCGATCTGCTGTTCCGTTTTCGAGTTCCTCCTCTTCTTATCGATCTCCTTTGCAGGCGCCCAGACTTCCACATCCTTCCAGCTCTTGCCATCCGTCAGCTTTACCACCTTCATCGCGTAGTCCAGCGGCATCCACCACAACTTGTTCTTCAACTTCCCTCCCTTCTCCCCCTCAGCGAAAAACTTAAATGCGACGTCCCTCCACTTGGTGTCGTATCCAGACACCTGCCCATAAAGCATGACGTCTTCTAGCTTGGCATACATTGGCGTAGCCGTATCCTTGTTCCCTGCTTGCATAATGGCTGCAGTCCACCCATCACACCAAAAGGCCTCTGGTGCTCCGAACCCCATTTCCCCGTCCATAAGTCTCATTTCCAACGTGGGCTTGTCATCATCCTCATCGCCCGCCTGACTGTCTTCCGCCCCCTTAGGCTCCTCCCGTCCGGAAGTGTCAGCATGTACAGCCGCTGGTCCGAAGCCCACCGCCACATTAGCCAAGCGAAGTAACTGCTCCACATCCTCATTACCTGCGAGCAAACCGATCATGCCATCAACGCATGACTAAAATCGAGTTAGTAGAAATCGGACTGCCAACCGTAAAAAATCAAAACACTCTACATACCAGAATTCACTCGCAGATTTTTTCTTACCCTTTTTGGCCTTTTCCTTCGACCTCTGCTCGCAGGTAGACCCCGTCTGGGGGTGGGGGGCAGGCGCCGGGGCGGGTTTGGCGGGCTCGGCAACCTTGGCAGTCTTCGCGGTCTTGGGTAACTTCTTGGAAGCAACGCGCTCCTTTCCCCCGTCCTCCTCCTCTCCGCCGCCATCCTCCTCCTCCTTCTCCTCCTCATCGTCCGAATCTGAAAGCACAACTGCTTTTCGACGCCGTTTCTGAGGCAGGGCAGGCTTGGGAGGCTTCCCACCTTGGCCGATTTCTTGGAAGCAACGTGCTCCGCAGCCTTCCCACCCTTGGCGGATTTCTTGGTAGCAACGTGCTGCTCCTCCTCCTCCTCCTCCTCCTCCTCCCCCTCCTCCTCCTCAGCATCGTCGTCCTCCTCCTCCTCCTCCTCCTCAGCATCGTCGTCCGAATCAGCCACTGCCACAACTGGCTTACGAAGCTGCTTCTTCGGTACCTGAGAAATGGCCAGAGTCGGCGGGGGAACCCGAAGCTGCTTCTTCGGTACCTGAGAACTGGGCAGAGGCGCCGGGGTGGGCAGAGTCGCCGGGGGAACCCGAAGCTGCTTCTTCGGAACCTGAAAAACGGGCTGCGACGCGGCAGGCTTGGAAGGCCCACCTCCATCATCCTCAACAAGTGACACGACTGCCCGTCGAGTCACTTGAGAAGCGGGCTTCTTCGCCGCAGGCGGATCCGAATCACCTTCAGGCCCCGTATCTGTTCGGCCTGCTGCGTTCTGACCTCGACGGGGGTCTCTCCGCGGTTAGACCCTCCTGCCGGACCTCCATCCCCTCCATCCCCTCCCTCCAACAACTGTTGGTCATCCCTCTCCACCACGGCGGACAATCCCCCAGCTTCGTGGGAAGCTTTTCGCTTCTTCGCCCTTCCGAGCCTAGGCCCCCCATCACCTTCCCCCTGTTCAAGCCGCTCCCACAATTCACTCCCTTTCCCGATCCTTTCCACTATCTCTTGAAACCCCTTAATCTCCGTCTCGGTACCAAACACGATCACCATCGGTTCGAACCTGGAGAAAAAGTCGTGGGCGCAAGCCTTCAGCACATGATCGTACATCCCGCCCGGTTGGGGAATGTCCGAAGCTTTCGGGCAAGGACCGAACGCCCACCACCTGGACTGAAAGTTACTCCACTTATCACCCCAAATGTTCGCCAAGTTCAGCAGGCTCAGGCACGGAAGGGACCTATAGCCCAAGGGAAAGGGGCGGGCTGAAGCTGAGGCAACCTCGCCTGCCACCTGCTTGACGAGCGACTTGTCATCATCATCACCGTCTAGTAACTGACAGCAAAACCAGACCCGGCGACGGCCCCAGTCCACACTCTGCCACTCATACTTCACGTCCCACTCCTCCTCCTCCTTCTTCGCCTCCGTCTCCTTCCCCTTCCCCTTCCCCTTCGATCCCTTCTCCAGCCCCTTCACCGGCCCCTTCATCGCCGCCTCCTTCACCCCCCCTTCGAGTAATCCAAGTTTTGGAGCGTACTTCCTGAACGCTTCCGGAGCAAAAAGTGCCAAACCCACCGTCTTGTCCTCGCTCTCTTTTAGCAGAATCTCCTGAAAGTCGATCTTGCCATTACTGATATCCTTTCTCGGAATCCTCAGATGTGCGGCGTGTTTTTTGGCTTTAAGAAGGTAGGCGATGTTCCTCGTTATGATGACGGCCACATCCCAAAATTCCCGGTATCTGGCCACAATCTCCTTCCTGCCGACCGGCCGAGCGAGAGGATGGAGATTGAAGACGAGTTCGAAAATATGAGACGCCACAAACTCCTTGCCATTTGCGTCCTTGCATCGCGCTTCCAGCGTCACATCCTCCTTGAATCTGGCGCAAATGGTCAGCCGCAGGCACTCCAGCACATCCTTGGCGATCTCCACCAACTTGGTGAGCTTTTCCGGTCCAACCTGGCAGCTCATGATGCAATCGATCACGGCGTCCATCATAGGAAGGCTGGCCAAGTTCCTGAAAGAAGTCCAAGAGACCTTCTGGCCTTTCTTCTCCCCCTCTGCATTGGCGAATTTGCACCTTTGCATCATCACCTCCTCAGGCGCGGGTTTCGTTGAGGCAGGATCATCAGTCTGCTCCTGTGTCAGACGGAGAAACGTGTTGGCCAGCGTGCGACTGTAAGCGGAATGCACTGAAGCAATGCTGTGGGCCGGCTTTTTCTTTCCTTCTGCTTCCTCCTCGTGTACATCCACCGCTGCCGGCTCCACATTCCCTTCCCTTCCCCCCGCTTGCCGCATAGCCGGGAGGATGTACGTGAGCAGATTGGTGTAGTGGCCATCCGCAATATAGTGGCCCTTCCCACGCGTGACTTTGCCGTATAGATATAGCTTGTTGTAGTTCCACACGTCAAGCAACGCCTGGCCCAGCGTACGATCCGCCACGGCTAAGTCCTCCGAATTCGCCCCCTTGGCGATGTCGAACAGCTTCTCCAGCTTGCCGGTCAGCACCGCCTGCGACATCAATTAACATCGAGCGAGCAACGACAAAACTCAGTCATAAAAGGCGAGGGGTATAGCTGCGGATAGACCCTAACAAAATTCGAAAAAGAAACGGCCGACAATACGCAACGAAAATTCCAACAAAAAAAAGGAGAGGGTCTAGCTGCAGCGAGACCCTCGCAAAAAACTTGAAGCGCACACAAAAAACAACCACGAAAATTCCGAGGGTCTACCCGCAGCTAGACCCTGCCAAAATAGATAGCTTACATCTTCTTTTGCCTTAGGTAGATTTCGCAGCTCACTCCACGACGGGAGCAGGTCGCCACCCTTGAGAAGAATGACGTTCGTACCCATGTAACCACCACGGAATTTCCGCAACAGGTCCTGGAAGGCGTGCTCCGCCTCCTTAGGAGTTTGCGAAATTGGACTCCGCCCCACCCTCGCACATCATTGCCCGAACCTCTCCCCACCCGCCATCCGGCCCCCTGAGAAACGACTTTAACCCCTTAAAGTAGTGGTTCCCATCCACCACCGCGTACCGGAGAACCAGATACGGTACCGGTACCCGTTCCTCAAAAAATTTCGGATCGTAGGACTTCATCGCAGTATTGCACAGCAGGTTGAAAACTTGCCGACTGCCCTCGATCTCCTGAGGCAAAACTGCTTCCACCTCGTCCACCCTGGCGTAGGTACGCCACTCAAGTCCTCTCGCGAGGAAAGAGGTGGTGGACTCCGTGTTAAGCCACACGTCGACTTCAGTATCCGAAAGGGGCCGGAAGTACCTGGACCCCACATCCTCCGCGTCAATCTTGGCGCCGTGGTGAATGCTTCAGCCACTTGACGAAATCCGGCATGCACAAGATTTGCTTGTCGAACAGGTCAGGTTGAGATTCGGCAAGCGCCTGGAAAGGGAACTGCCAGACCGGGACAACAACCTTGAAGTGCAAGGCGTTGTCCCGCGCATTGAGGAGAATGCGGCCGTTCTCCTTAATGGTTTCAAGGTTTAAACGCCGCTGCCTCAAAGCCTCTGGCAAAATAAGCGCGTTGACCGTCTGGATCCGCATACTGAAACATCCGGTCTGCTGAAAATCGGCCGGCCGAATCCAACGCGTTTCCCTGAGAGAATTGGCCTTCCGGATGTTCTGGTCCCTGACCTCCTTGTTCGAGTCGACCTTTTTCGAAGGCTTCCAGCTTTCAATGATAGGGTCGGTGTCCGGGTTCCCACTGCTCGTGAGCACCCCCTCCTTAAAAAGCTTGTTGAGTGACCGGAGCAGCTCAAGAAAGGGGGAGAACTCGGGCCAGTTTGGCAGGTCATCGACGTCCGCCATCCGCCTACTCGAGCAGTACTTGAGCATATCCTTCACCAGCGCGAACACGGCGTCATGACCAGGTAACTTCTTCTCCACCGTGGCGTCTTCGTCCCCCCCGTCATCCTGAAGTAAAAAATCGAAAAGGACCGCAGGATTTGCTCAAGTCAGTAATATTTAGGCCGACCACGACATCCTGTTCAGGGACGAACAAAGTTCTGTTGGAATAATACCTTACTGACACTAAACACCAAGTCCCGCAGCCAGTCAGCGTCTACCCGCAGCGAGAGGTCTAAATTTTCACAACAATCGTACCTGTCCAGTTTTCTGCTGCTTCTTGGCCTCCTTAGCCTTCTCCTTCTCCGCCTTCTTCGCCTCCTTCTCCGCCGCCTTCGCCTCCGCGTTCTTCTTACTGTTGGCCTTTGCCACCGCATTCAGCGCCCTTTTTCCCTCAGCGGCCCGACGACGAAAATCAGCCTTCATGAATTTCTCGATCTTGTCAACCTTTGCCTCTGAGTACTCCTTAGGCTGCCACTTGAAATTCTTGGTGGCTTTCGACTTCACCAGATTTACAAATTCATATGCCAATTCACTCTTAAGGTAGCGACACCCAACACCTCCGTATCGAAATCGGCATCGACTTCCGCCTCAAGTCGTGTCAGGTACTTGCGAAACTCGGACCCCGCAGGTCCCTCCGAATCGACGCCATCGGGCGGAGACTTAAGCATGATCAGGCCAACAGCAATAATATGATCCTTCGCAACCTTCTTGCGGGAATCCAGCTTTTCCCTTTCATGCTCAGTCAATGGAGGCTTCGCCGCCTTCCCCCCCGCAGTACCCCCAGCGACAGCCCCCGCCTGCATGACAAAAAAAAACGAACAAGAAGGGACTTGACCTCAGTTCGATTGTTGCACCATCGTCTCTCTGCGGAGATACCCCTCAGCACGAAAAAAATCACACGAACTCGCGGCGGATGAACGTACCTGCACAGCCACTTCTCCCTCAGCGTCTCCCCCATCCTCATCTCCTCCAGCGTTTTCATCCCCCCCATCCTCATCTCCTCCAGCGTTTTCTTCCTCTCCGGCAGCGCCTGCTGAGGCCAAACCCCCGCCTGTCAACACCGAATACGACAGCTCATTGGAAATCAAAATTAGTCGACATTTGTATATTTCGCATAATGCGCTCACTAAAACTTCAGGCGAAATGCAGACATCCGGATATCGTTTAATGCTTACCATTTCCATCTCGAGTCCAGACCAAATACCAGCACTGTCAACAGCCATCGCCGCAGCCGCCCCCTGAAAAAAGACAACAGATTGGTTGGGGGCACCGTTGAAATTAGCCGAACATGTCAGTCTCAATAAAAGGGTGAGGGTCTACCTGCAGCTAGACCCCATGTAAGATGCTCGTGGAAACTCGACGGACAAGCACCCACCTTATCAACCAAGTCTGACAAATTAGGTAAATCCTCCGATACGTCCCCTGGCATGGAGCCCCCCTGCATGATATGACAGGACAAACCATGAAGGTTGGTCAGCATATAGAGCCCTATTCAGGGAATGGAAACAACCCAAATCGATAAACGATATCGGCAAGTTAACGTACCGAAACGTAGAACTTCCACCTCCTCAAAATCTTCCCCAAAGGCCATATCGGCACTTGATGGGCTCTCTCCTTTTCCAGTTGCCGCCTCAATTCCGCCTCGAAGAACAACTCGAGGGACTGCCAATGGCCTCCCGCCTCTAAATCAGACCACTCCGTGTCTGTCTTGGTTCGGATACTCTGGAGACAATCAACCAACGAGATTTGATCCAACCATTCCTGGACGATTTCCCGGTATGGCTTATATGTCTGAATAACATGGAAGTCCTCCCGGTGCCGGAAACTTTGGATCACCTGTCCAGCCCAATCCAAAAAGAAAGCGACCGCTTCCCGCGAAAGGCTGGCGTCCGGGCTGACAAGAAAGTCAGTCCGCCACTTAACAAAAGATTGCAGTAAGTGGTCTCTTGCCATGTCCAAATGCGCGATCACTTCATGTGCGCGCTCCTCCAATCCTCCTACGTCATTCATTCTTCCCGGCACAATTACGATAAAGTCACTGTTGGACGTGTCAACAAATCCTTGCCTGACAATATCAAACACTTCATCTTCCGACAGTGAAGCCCTCGAATCCGCTCTCATATCTCCAGTCATGAGTTTAAAGAGCTGATGCAACGCAGTGGTTTTCAAGGTTTCCATATAGGAAGCCTCGATGCATGTGAAGCCAATGTGGACCTCGAACTTTTCAACCTCATCAAAGAGCGTCGACCATATTAAAGCACGACGGGGAAAGTAACGTCCGACATCCTCCTTCAGATTAAGGATGCACGACTGCGCGATCTTCAAAACCTCATACATGTCGTCACCAACGACCCTCTTCCCATGAATGGCTCGCTGTGTGGCTTCGAACAATGCAAGACGGCCCAGGCGGTCGTTCTTCCAAATTATGTGTGCCGACTCCGGACGGTCCACGACGACACCGGACTTCTCTGCAAACGCTATCTCGGCCGAAAGAAAGCGGATCAAGCCTCTCAAGCCCTTTTCGGCTTTACGACTCACCCCAGCCTCAGACTCAGTCTGAGCCAGGTACTGTTTCAGAATGGCCACCGTGGAGGGCTGCAGACAACAAGAGTAAAAAAAAGGCCACACATCGTCGTCGTCAACAACCTTAACTCCTAGGTCAACGTCTCTCCGCAGCTAGACCCTTACGATCAATGTATGACATAAAATCCCACCCTTTCTACGATACACACACGCCGTTCAAGCCATCTGAAAAATGTACGTCTCACATTAATAAACATACCTGATAATCGACTGAAAATCCTTCGTGAAGAATCTCCGTTCTCGTCCTTCTCCCCCTCAACTGCCTTCGCAGCCTCCTCCTCCTTCCTCGCAGCCTCCTCCTCCATCTTCCTCGCGGCCTCTTCCGCCTTCATCCTCTCCTGTCGCATCTGCAAAAAAAGAGCGGCCTCCTCCGCAAGAATTCCTTCGCTGCCGCCTCCGTCTTCTTCTTCGCCTCCTCCTTCTGCTTCGCCACCAGGATCCTGTGCTCCTTCTCCTGGGCAGCCTTTTTCTCCTTGTACTCCCTCTCCTCCTCCTCCCTCTCCGCCTTCTCCAGCCTCTCCTTCTCCTCCCTCTCCACCCTCTCCCTCTCCGCCTTCTCGATGGCCTCCCTCTCCGCCTTCTCCTTCTCCTTGTCCTTCTTGTCGAGAGCCGCGTATTCGTCAGCAAAGCTTGCGGCCATTGCTAACAAATCGGACAACCGCTTCTGACGCGACTCCCGAACCGGCGATTCCGGGTCTTCAGGCCTCCCGTTAGTCTGATCGCGCTCGTCCTCCTCAACAAGCTCACTGATAGACTTCCTCAGCTTCCTGAGCTCTTTGGTGCGGTCGTCTTCCTCTACCCACTCGGCCGCAGGCTTACGCTTAGAACTGGAATGCTTGGGGGACGGCGAGCGGGACGCAGAAGCGGGGGACTTGGGTGGCGGCGAGCGGGACTTGGGGGAAGAGAGCGGGACGGCGAGCGGGACGCAGTTGCGGGGTTCTTGGTTGACGGCGAGGGGGACTTGCGAGAAGGAGAGCGGGACGCGGTAGCGGGGGGAACTTTGGGCGGAGAGGGGGACTTGCGGTTCGGCGAACGGGTCGCAGTTGCGGGGGACTTGGGGGACTTGCGGGGCGGCGAGCGGGACGCAGTAGCTCCGGCCGACTTGGGGGGCGGCGATGGAGACTTACGGGGCGGAGAGCGGGACGGAGCGCGAGACGCAGCAGCGAGAGGGTTGGGGGGTATAATTCTGTCCAACTCGCTGGGGGGCAAGTTGGACTTGGAGGGCGAGGGGACTCGGTGGGGGGGACCTCGCAAGCATTTACGGGACCGAACTGCAACGGAGGAAACGCCTCCGTTGCCGTTCGGTCCGGCGAGGTGTTCGACGTCATCTTGGGTGAAACGGGAGTGGCCTTGACAGAATCGGAATAGGAGGACGACATCTGCAGAACAATATCAAAAAAGCAAGTTTCACAAATGTCATTCAGAATCTGAATCGCCGGCAGAAAAACGATGGGGAGGGTCTCGCTGCAGCTAGACCCTTTCGTGGATTCTAAAAGGGACATTTAGTTTAATGCAAAACTTTGGCGTCTCGCTGCAGCGAGACCCTCACTTCAAGCAAAAACAAATCATTTTTAGGGTGAGCGAAAACAAGCAACCTCCCATCATGCAAACATAAAAAAGTATACATTCCTTGGGGTCTCGCTGCAGCGAGACCCTAACGTCAAACAAAAACAAATAATTTTTAGGGTGAGCGAAGAAAGCCCCTCCCATCTTGCAAACATTAAAAGTCGACATTCGTAGGGGTCTCGCTGCAGCGAGACCCTAACACCGATACAAAAACAAATCATTTTAAGGGTGAGAAAAGAAAGACCCCCCATCATGAAAACATGAAAAATTGACATTCCTTGGGGTCTCGCTGCAGCGAGACCCTTACGTCAATACAAAAACAAAATTCCGAGGGTCTACCCGCAGCGAGACCCTTACGACCACGTATAAATACATGTGGGGGGGGAAGCTACGTATAAATACATGTGGGGGGGGATGCTATGTATAAATGCATGTGGGGGGGTGCTGGCATTAATAATTAAATGTGGGGGGGTGATGGCATGAATAAAAGAATGTGGGGGTGTGATGGCATGAATAAATGAATGTTGGGGGGTGCTGGCATTAATAATTAAATGTGGGGGGTGATGGCATGAATAAATAAATGTGGGGGGGTGCTGCCATGAATAAAAGAATGTGGGGGTGTGATGGCATGAATAAATGAATGTTGGGGGGTGCTGCATAATAAAAAATGTGGGGGGTGATGGCATGAATAAATAAATGTGGGGGGTGCTGCCATGAATAAAAGAATGTGGGGGGTGATGGCATGAATAAATAAATGTGGGGGGTGCTGCCATGAATAAAAGAATGTGGGGGGGTGATGCATGAATAAAAAATGTGGGGGGTGCTGGCATGAATAAATGAATGTGGGGGGTGATGGCATTAATAATTAAATGTGGGGGGTGATGGCATGAATAAATAAATGTGGGGGGGTGCTGGCATGAATAAAAAATGTGGGGGGTGCTGCCATGAATAAAAGAATGTGGGGGTGTGATGGCATGAATAAATGAATGTTGGGGGGTGCTGCATGAATAAAAATGTGGGGGGTGATGGCATGAATAAATAAATGTGGGGGGTGCTGCCATGAATAAAAGAATGTGGGGGGTGATGGCATGAATAAATAAATGTGGGGGGTGCTGCCATGAATAAAAGAATGTGGGGGTGTGATGGCATGAATAAATGAATGTTGGGGGGTGCTGGCATTAATCATTAAATGTGGGGGTGTGATGGCATGAATAAATAAATGTGGGGGGTGCTGCATGAATAAAAGAATGTGGGGGTGTGATGGCATGAATAAATGAATGTTGGGGGGTGCTGGCATTAATAATTAAATGTGGGGGGTGATGGCATGAATAAATAAATGATACGTAGCATCACCCCCCCACATGTATTGATACGTACGTAGCATCACCCCCCCACATGTATTGATACGTAGCATCACCCCCCACATGTATTAATACGTAGCACCCCCCCCACATGTATTGATACGTAGCAGCACCCCCCACATGTATTGATACGTAGCAGCACCCCCCCACATGTATTGATACGTAGCAGCACCCCCCACATGTATTGATACGTAGCAGCACCCCCCCACATGTATTGATACGTAGCAGCACCCCCCCACATGTATTGATACGTAGCAGCACCCCCCCACATGTATTGATACGTAGCAGCACCCCCCACATGTATTGATACGTAGCAGCACCCCCCCACATGTATTGATACGTAGCAGCACCCCCCCACATGTATTGATACGTAGCAGCACCCCCCCACATGTATTGATACGTAGCAGCACCCCCCCACATGTATTGATACGTAGCAGCACCCCCCCACATGTATTGATACGTAGCAGCACCCCCCACATGTATTGATACGTAGCAGCACCCCCCCACATGTATTGATACGTAGCAGCACCCCCCACATGTATTGATACGTAGCAGCACCCCCCCACATGTATTGATACGTAGCAGCACCCCCCCACATGTATTGATACGTAGCAGCACCCCCCACATGTATTGATACGTAGCAGCACCCCCCCACATGTATTGATACGTAGCAGCACCCCCCACATGTATTGATACGTAGCAGCACCCCCCACATGTATTGATACGTAGCAGCACCCCCCCACATGTATTGATACGTAGCAGCACCCCCCCACATGTATTGATACGTAGCAGCACCCCCCACATGTATTGATACGTAGCAGCACCCCCCACATGTATTGATACGTAGCAGCACCCCCCCACATGTATTGATACGTAGCAGCACCCCCCACATGTATTGATACGTAGCAGCACCCCCCACATGTATTGATACGTAGCAGCACCCCCCCACATGTATTGATACGTAGCAGCACCCCCCCACATGTATTGATACGTAGCAGCACCCCCCACATGTATTGATACGTAGCAGCACCCCCCCACATGTATTGATACGTAGCAGCACCCCCCACATGTATTGATACGTAGCAGCACCCCCCCACATGTATTGATACGTAGCAGCACCCCCCCACATGTATTGATACGTAGCAGCACCCCCCACATGTATTGATACGTAGCAGCACCCCCCCACATGTATTGATACGTAGCAGCACCCCCCACATGTATTGATACGTAGCAGCACCCCCCCACATGTATTGATACGTAGCAGCACCCCCCCACATGTATTGATACGTAGCAGCACCCCCCCACATGTATTGATACGTAGCAGCACCCCCCACATGTATTGATACGTAGCAGCACCCCCCACATGTATTGATACGTAGCAGCACCCCCCCACATGTATTGATACGTAGCAGCACCCCCCCACATGTATTGATACGTAGCAGCACCCCCCCACATGTATTGATACGTAGCAGCACAATTTTAGTCAGCCTACCATCCACGTTGCGGCAAAAGATCACCTTTTTTTGTGTTTCGGCAAAATGAAGATTTCTTGCAAACTATCGTTATGCAGGCAGGTAGCAACGTCCGATGTTATAATCCGGCAGGTAGCATGCAAACGTCGAAACGATATGAAGGGGAAAAAAAGCATCAAACAGGAGCACCGATTAGAAACGCAGCAAATGCAGTATGTGCACATCTACACCTACAACCTAACCAGACCAAAGGCATAGCAAACATGGAAAGGGTGACCCAAGTGAAAGCCTAGCACCACCATGATCGACATGTGCGAGACCAAGAAACGCTCCATGGCAACTAGACTAAAGGGATGGATGCCAGATGTGGATTAGGATCGGCTTAGCTGACTCTACCGAGATGTCTGCAGGGTTTCGCTAGCAACGAAAAGAAGGAAGCCAGACATTTTTATCACTCTTGCTGCAACATAGAGTTTCTTGCGATGGCAGCAAGGACATGTCTTCGCCCAGCTGGCTAACTGTGTCGTCGGCGTGCATGCGCTGTTTAGTTGCCGTTTTTGATAGAACAATTTTAGTCAGCCTACCATCCAGGATGCGGCAAAAGCTCACCTTTTTTTGGTTGTGCGGCGAAAGCAGACCGATTTCCTTGTAAACTTCCGGCACCAGGCAGGTATCAACGTAGGATTTTATAATCCAGCAGGTAGCATGCAAACGTCGAAACGATATGGCAGCTCGTATCAGCTATGGGGTCTCTCTGCGCCTGCGCTTCTTTTTCGATGGGCGATGGGACGGTCGCAATTCGCAAAACGGACGCGGCGTCACAGGGCTGAACGGTATTGAAAAAATTGGAAACGTGGCATCCTCGTTCCTCCCCACGGAACTGAAAACTGGAAGCGCGGCGCTGGTGCAAAAGCTCGATCCCATCTTTTGGAACCAAGCTAGCGGATTGGACGACATCCAATATGCCGTCACCCGTGCTTGTGGCCGCAGGTATAAAAAGAGACGACCTCCAGCCCATTTACCTGGGAACATTCGGATGTTTGGCTGACATCGTTACCATGCAGAAATGTTCAATGAGGTTCTGGGTTCGATTCCTGGTGTGGTCATGGAAATAAATTTTTTTCTGCACATCTACTGAAATCAGTCATAGCACCAAACGTTCACGCTGCAGCGAGACGCTATAGCCCTGGAGGCCGCTGATAAACCTGACATCCGGTATGTCTTACTATCATAGATTGCCGAACTATATAATAATAATAGTCTATACCACTTTTTCTTGTAAATCATTTACTAAATAATGATTCTATATACTTTAACATACCATATTATTAAAGTATGTGGAATTTAACCATGCTATTCACAATATATTATACAATCTTTTGCAAAATATACTGTAATTAGTATATATATTTTCTGATAAACAATTTTATCAATGCTACTGTGTTATTTTTGTTATTCTCGCCATGCAGGTATCTGAGTGTTCTGGGAGAACTAATAAGAGAATGAGCCGCGAAGGTGAGGAAAACCTGAAATCTTTTCGTCCTTATTGGGGTCTCTCTGCAGCTAGACCATTTATAACCACAATCAATAGCTTAAATTCAAGGGTCTCGCTGCAGCTAGACCCTCTTTATGGTTGCTATAAAATTAATGAATCAGAAGTCTGTGATTTAACAATCGCACGCCGCAATGAAGGGTCTAGCTGCAGCGAGACCCCAATCTTGGTCGGGGTATGCTAAGTTCACCACATCAGGTAATCTTTTCGTCTAACGGAAAAAAGCCCTCTAAGGGTCTAGCTGCAGCTAGACCCCAATCGTGGTAAAAAATGATACACTTTCGAACTTTGTCTGTAATTGTCGCTTTCCCAACGATACTCGATTTGCATGGATTTCGTTGTGCCGGTCGTCATGGCATGCAGCACGCGAACGGGTGGGAGTTTTTCGCCCTTGCGTCCGTCGTCCAGGATTCAGTGCAATTAAGTTGAACACCGGGACGAAGCAGTCAACTGGGGCAAAAAGGGTTTTCGGAGATGAGAACCAGAATCCCAGCGCAGCCTGAAGCCAAGGAAGTCAAGCGGCCGGGAGAATACTCGAAATCAAAGAGGGTTATTGGGGAATATTTCGCTGACCAGGCGTTTGAAGCGGCTCAGGCGATGACAAAACCCGAGGGGCGGGGGCCGGCTTTCGACCAGATGATTGCTGGCTTTAACTCTCTCAGGGCCGCTGAACTAGGTCACGGGAAGTATCATGAGGAGGCGAAAAGCTTTACAATCAGGAGCGGATGGCAGAACTGAACAGGTTTGGGTGGCTCGGATTAACGGCTTTTTTGATGGTCTGACCAAAAGCGACGCAGACAGAGACGTCAGGATGGTGCTGATGTCCACGCTTTACTGTGGTGACGACTTGGAGAAGGAGTTTTCGGCCGCAGGAGTTGGAGAACCTGACGGGGATGGACGCCAAGAAGATTCGCGGAATTCGCGGCGATACGAAGGCAGCAGAAGTTGGACTACCTCAGACACGCGCAGGCTCGCAAGGGGCGCCCTTTGCCGCAATTCGTGATTGACGCGATAGTGGACGCGTGGATGCACGATGATGAGTCGCGCGCCTCCTCCCAGATGAAGTTGCGCCGGCCGGCGTTTCCAATGTATCTTGCGCGCACTTCAAAAGCTTGCACGCTTATCAACATTTTGTGTTGGTAAACATTTATCACCTCTGGGATTTCCGCCTTCACTACCTGAGTTGCTTCTTTGTGGTTTTCAAATGCAACCGAGTTACGCCGGCCGTCGTTACTCATGACAAATTGTAGGGTTTTGTGCAAATCACTTTTGTATGGTTTATGTACATGCATCCAGTTGCGCCGGCCGGCGTTTCCAATGGTATCTTGCAGTTGCGCAATCAGGCCCCATTACCAAAAGTGTGTTGTACATCTTTTTTACACCTGAAGGATTTCTGCCTGCATATCCTGAGTTGCTTCTTAATGGTTTTTAATTGCGCCCGAGTTACGCCGGCCGTCGTTATTAATGACAAACTGTATGTGTTTCATAAAATCACTTTTGTATGTTTACATGTATCCAGTTGCGCCGGCCGGCGTTATTATGACGCTTGTCGTTCTTGTTGATGCCCATCGTTTTCGTCGTGTCTTTAATGGTGATTATTTATCATTACTCATCCTCAGGGCTTTCGGTGCCGCGGGATTAAGAGGCGAAAAAAATCAGCTGCCGTCTGACCAAAGTCTGATGGCGCGATCGGGGCGGGGGCCGTTTCCGACGGTTCGCGTCCCTTGTCCAATGACGACCGGGAGCCTGCACTTCGCGGTCTCTGGAGCGACAAGTACATCGAGAACAAGGGTACAAAATTGCCAATGACATCTTTCCTATCATGGCGGAACGCGTGAAAGCAAACAACCACAGGACGCCGACAGATGAGCC